>WOVY01006157.1:0-185858 GCA_013436015.1 Rhipicephalus annulatus | reverse complement strand
GCCAGGCTTCCAGCTGGAATCGAGCCAAAGAATTCGCGTGGCAATGAAGCATTCTACCACAGAGCTACGCCAAGTCTCGGGACTACCTTTCAAATAGACGCTAATCTTCGTGAAACGCCAATAGTGGTTGCAGTGCTGCCAAGCCAACTTTAGAACATTACATATTTACTCGTTTGATACAGCCGTCCTGTCGGTTTACGTCAATTGTGGTTAGTTGCCATGCGCTAAGTTTGATTTATGTAGACGTGTCAAAGACCAGCACTCTTTGCGAGCATCAGTGCTTCATAGCAGCTTCCTCGTGTTGGTAAACCGTCATGTTCCACTTGGCATCGTTACGCAAGTGCAAACAGCTTGTTATATCCACATCTGCACACTCTTCCAACGTATGTCTTTGCGTACAACACTTGTACATATATTTAGCGTCATTTAATGACGTGTCGCTGAATTAAAAAAAAAAACATTGCAACACGGTCACCATCCCTCTGCATGTTTCGCATAACCTTATTTCCAGGCTACGTGCGGATCTGTCGATTTATTTTATTTTAGTCTTTTCTCAGAGGTCCTTTTTTTGTTGCTTTTCGTTCGAAATATTACGATGGATAGAAGGGCCATAACAATCTCACGGAGGCCCGTGCGACACCATTGCACTTGGTCTTTTTTTATTGATGCGATATAGCAATGAGCGATTATTGTGATGCTTTTGATGATTGATGATGATGACGATGATGATGATGGTGATGATGATGATACAAGACCGAAGGCATAACTAAATGGGTGGGGGGTGCAATTGTCTGGACGAACTTCTATTTACAGGTACCAACAGATGACACCAACACTTTAAATGTCAGTTGTTGATGAATCGATTCCGAAGTGGAGTGAAGTAAGCATGAATGAACTATGGGATACTCAAGAAACACACAAGCATCAACTGAACTGTTTAGGTTAAAATGAATTTTACAGTAGCACGTATAACAGCAAAGCTGCGCACTTCAGCATGTCAAAGCCATTTGACTAGCTTAAATGTTGCTCGCCCCAAGTGGAATTTAAGTAGCTCTCTTTTTCTTTTGTAATTTAGGAGGGGATGTGTTTTTTCGTTTCTTTCCTTCGTCTTTAATTCTACCCTCTTCAATGGGTTTATTCGTTTATTATCTGTCCTTTGTGTTGCCGATATCGAAGGTAGGCGCGCACCCGAAAGGTCAAATACACACCGCGCGGGCCTGATAGTTCTCTCTAGAAACGAATACTTGCACGGGGCAAGCACTTCCAACCGCTGATCATCGAGAAAAAAAAACGGTATAAGGAGGAAGCGTCTGTTAAATACAATGGTGATGCTATACACGCAATAACTTAATTACTATTCCAGAGGGCAAGTTTTGCCCATGGTATAGCTGGTATGAGTCCTCGTTATTATAGTTATCTGATAGCGGAACAAGTTAGGGCTCGGTGCAGATCCTGGTTTATACGCCCCGCGCCTTTCCCGGCCTTCCGAGGCCCTCATTTTTTTTTCACGTTCTCTGTATCCTACGCTATAGTGAGGCTTATCTCACTAGTTAATCGTATTACGCAAAGCTAAACGTGAGCATCGCGATAACTTCATTCGCTATGTAATCTTAACAAAGTACCCCGCTTTGCCCTTGAAACAGTCGTTCTCTGCAGGAGCGCCCTATAGAATGGTCCGGCAGTTTCTATTCAATCTCCAGTAGCTAAGCCGCCTTAACCGCAGATCACCATCCTCAATTCGTTCTAGACTAAATCACGACCGAACGAGAGGCGGCAACGAAATTACCTCGCTTCGGGCGCAGCCGCTCAGAAGAAGCCGTTTTCCCCATTAAACACCTTCTCGCGGCTATATGGGAACCGCTGCAGTCAGCGGGATACGCGTGTTATGGGATTCAGCGGGACGCACTATTTTTCTCCCTCCTCCCCCCCCATGGGAGCAATACACTTTCCGTCCCACGAACCGGTCGCAAATCAAGAAGGCGTGAACTTTCGATCCACCTTATCCGCCCCGCATATAACGCCTTCTCTGCAGCGCCCACTCGAAAGAGGCGACCACGCGCTAAAATCCAGAAGCCACGCGAGAGCAAAACCCCGTAACTTCCCGAATTATTTACGACCGTCTTTGATGCATGCACTCGAGGCCAATCCACGTCACGTTCCGGTTGCGAAGAAGAAGAAGAGTAAAGGTTTCGC
Organism: Rhipicephalus annulatus; assembly: GCA_013436015.1. Classification (NCBI taxonomy): domain Eukaryota; kingdom Metazoa; phylum Arthropoda; class Arachnida; order Ixodida; family Ixodidae; genus Rhipicephalus; species Rhipicephalus annulatus. Next base: position 183,665 of record WOVY01006157.1, on the reverse strand, counting down.
AAAGAAGCATCCCCTCCCACTTGTAACGAAGGCTTTCGTGCATATACCTCTCCTGATACGTACGTACATGCAAGACGAGAGTTCCAAGCTGTCCGTCGTCATTATTACGCGGCGCAGCGCACGCACGCTCTCACCAGGTTCGCCCAGCGAAGCATCAGCGCGGCTGCCGGCCCTCCGCGACCGGGACGTCCCGAATGTTGACGGAAGAGAATTTCCCATCAACTCGACATCTATAGTACGACTCGTTTTTACGGTGTCGACGTTATCTATATGTCCTTGTCCTGTAAGGATATAAGGCGTACGTAACGGCTCGGCTGGCATCTTCAGCGGCCGTTATACGCTTTCTCGGGAATTTCAACGTCGCATTTTACTTCTTTTATATGCCGTGCGCGTAGCGCGTCACCTGTGGGTCTAGCTGAGTTCGTCTTGTAGCCTCGCGTGCAGTTGTCCAATGCGAAGACGAGATTCCGCGCAGTCTGGCGATTTGTCACGTCCCCGGACTTTTACTGTCGAATACCGTTATATCCACCTGATTTTTGCGTGCTATCGCCTGTTCGACGGTAAAAGCACACGGCCGACAATTTGGCAAGCGCCACACGTTTCACTGCTTCTTCTTCTTCCATTTCGTAAGCATGATTCCGAGTCTCGACGAAATCGCATGGCTGCAACTCTCTCTATCTCTCTTGTCTGAGGTGGACCGCATTCTTCGGCAGTTCCTCACGCGTTCAAACTTTTACTGTGGGCTTTACAAGGTACGCCCTGCCGCCTATGCTGATATACTGCCGAACGCGTCGACGACTCGGTTCTCGCATGGCGCATTCACCTTCCCTTCTATTTTTCCTTTCGATAGACCTTTTTTGCGTCATGACACCCCTCGCTTTCGCAGCGACCAAATCCCGCTTCCTGAATTCCTCGTCGCAAACACTCCTGGCTGCGCGATTCGAATATAAGATGACTTTTTTTGCCATGCGGTATACGGGCGCGTCAGGCATACCGTTATCGAAGGTAAGTCGCCCTTTTAAATCGCCAAATCCTCGCTTCACCTCCAGGCGTAAGTGTATTGATTTACTTTGATTCTCTCGTACAGACACGTTTTCAAGTACGGGAGAAACATATTTGCAAGCACCGCGAAAGAGAAATTGACAGTTTACGCGACGGTGTTTCTTTGGAACTTCGGTTAGAGATGGTGGCCAGGGAATCACTTCGGGGTAATACGCATTCAACGACAGGTGCACCTCTTGGTGAAGTTCGAGCCAAACCCTATAGCTTGATCTAGACCAACAGCTAAAGCCGAAGCCCCAGCTATGACGAGCAACGATGGGCGGTTGAATTGCCGCTCTTCTGTGGGGTTACAGTTACATTTTGGTGCTGCACGCCCAGCTCCCGCTATACCGAGAGCCGGCTGTCTAGCTTATACCGAATTGCCTGACCTGCAAATTCCTAGTTCGTGGCTATAGTTTGAAGACAAGCAATAATCTGGGCTTCGGGCCTAGCCACATTCTCGTAACGGCCACTGCTGGACGTGTGTGACCTACACAAGGATGGTACATCACGATTCTTTGAGTGAATCTTATATTTCTGTGTTTTTTTTTTCATTGTGACCGACGATAATGAACTGCATAACAAAGCAGTTGCTAGCAATTGATCACGCTGGACATACTATTAGCGAAACATGATATTAGTAAAAACATTACAAATGCACCAAAACAGCTGCTGGACGAGGCCATTCTATAAGCGATTAGAAACTCACGTGTACACGGCGGGAAATGAAGGTCCACCATTAGCGTTGGGTCAGCGAGAGCACTTACCTAGAAGAGAAAGAAAATGAGAAAAAAAGGGCATTAATGACGAGCAAGTAAAAATTTTTGACAACATTTTGCGTATCAAATAGCGCAAAAGTTTTGAACGTGAGTTCAGATACAAAGAAAAGTCAGATTGGCTTCGGAGCGGGGTAATATCAGAAAATGAAATGCATGAAACATAGGAAGCGTGCGCAAGCAGATGAAACGTATAACCAGAACAGCTCCGTGTGCGTCATTCAACGTTGAAGACACGTTGAAGTTCCTAAACGAGCAATGATTCAAGATTGAGGTAGATACAGCGAACATTCCAACGCCTATGTGTACTCAATAACAATTACGGCATTGAAAATAATCGCTCTTAAGGCCTTCTCATTGCACCAGTAAAGGTCGACAAACTGAAGCAAAACAAAGAAACAAAAAAATGGCAGCATATCCACGGAGTGAATGATGGAGAGTGGGGCGAAGCATTCGTCCATCCATTCGTTCTTGCTTCCGTCCGTCCATGCGTCCATCCACCCGTCCATGCGTGCGTCTGTTCGTGCGTCCATCCCTGCGTTCGTCCATGCATCCGCCCCTGCGTCCGTTCATGCGTCCATCCATGCATCTGTCTCTGTGTCCGTTCGTCCATCTATTCAACACTCCAAGTACCACCATCTCGCATCTTTTCATCATATATTCCCCATATAGAAGCACCGCCATCCAGCGGACATTCCAAGGACTAAACGAGAGGTGGCACACGCACTCTTTCTTACGGCTTGCGCTTCGGGTCTACTTCCCACCTTTAACCACCCCGAGTTCATGGTATATATTAATTCACTGTATTCATGGCACTGCGGCCCAACGCTCGCTAAACCTTTCTAAAACCAAGGAGGTTACGCCCAGCGAGTATAACGTAGCAATCTTTTCCTATCACATAGTGCTCAATGTACATGCCAATGACTGCTAATGCGAAATGAGAGACAGGAGAATTCGGCTTTTACTTTCTTACGGCTGGCGCTTCGTATCTACTTCCCACCTTTAACCACCTCGAGTTCATGGTATATAGTAGTTCATTGTATTCATGGCACTGCGGCTAAACGCTCGCTAAACCTTTCTAAAACTAAGGAGGTTACACCCAGCGAGTATAACGTAGCAACCCTTTCTTGTCAGATAGTGCTTAATGTACATGCCAATGGCTGCTAATGGGGATCGTAGCGTACGCGTTAACTAAAAGCCGAATGCTCCTGTCTCTCATTGCCCCTTAGCAGCAAATTGGCCTGTACATTGAGCACTATCTTTTATTTTTCAACACCGCACAGAAGAAACCTCTCACCGGCAGCACCTTGGAGGCAAAAATGTTATACTTGTTACACACTACAACGGCTAGGAGGGACGAACGGGTGCCGCTATAAGGAGCTTAGCCCCTAAAAAAAAAAGAATCAAGGAAGCTTCCCAACAGTGGGGCTAAGTAAATGCTGAGATGGACAGTCTTCTTCGTTTCTCTTAGTTTTTTTTATTTATTTCATCCTCTCTCTCTTTCTTGTTGTCATTGCGCCTTTTCTGCATCTTTTCTTTATTTCTCTTTACTTATAGCTTTCTATCTACTTCTTCCCTTTCTCTCTATCTCTTTGTATTTCCAGCTTGGTTTCTCTTTTTTCTATTCTTATACGTATCTTTGCTTGCGTTACGCCAGGCGACGACAACATACGACATACTGGGCACCTGAAGTGCTCCTCACTTATTATCATCATCACCAAGGGCTTCGAAAAAGCAATAGGAAGAACACTTCTTTTTGGCGCGAGAGCGCATTGAAGTGCTACAGATGGCTACGCTACATGTGGTTTTCGCCTGCACTTCGCTAAGCGGCGACGACAGCATACGACAGGATACGACAGCGTACGACTGTCTGGGCATTACGCAGAGAATGGTGTCAGCCAACTTCGCTTCGATGATTTAGTCTCATGGACAAGCAACACTATAACTACGTACAAGAGTGCTGCGAGCAAGTAAAGAAAAAGACGTCCACTACGACATAATGAGGATGTTAGTAGCCAGTTCCTTAAGCGCTGACTTGATCGAGACAACCGTAACTAAGCTTTACTTTATTTGGCATCGCAAACAGTCAGGTCCTGATAAATATAGTAATTCGCCTCACCATTAAACCACTGAAACATGTCATTCTACGCGTTCCGTCACAAGAACAAAGACAGCAAATTAAGCTGTCCCTCTTTGAGGGCCCTTAAGAGGAAGACATACACTTCGCACAGTCGTTCTTTTATTTTTGTTATCCCTGAGAACCTCTGAAAGCTGCGGATGTCTTCATACGCATGTAGTAGTCACTTTCTTCGCCAGATCGCGTTATACCGCATTAATAAGCAATGACGGCTCCGAATACAGTGCCTTGGGCCGAAGACCCGACAAATTCTGTTTTTTGGGTCGCTGCTGTTGGCGGTGACAAATAATACGTTCAGAAATGAAGCGTTGTTCAGCAGACCAGCGGCTCGTCGCCAGCATCGTGGTCAATCAACCTCACTCTCGTTTTCGAAGAAAAGCCAGTGCCCAGGCTTGGAAACACCTGTAATTACATTTATGGTAGTACTCGAGATCCGCCTATGCAGGACACAACGACCGTCCTTAATGCTTCTGGAAAAAGCAGCAGATCTGTGGTTTTTCTGTATAGCAAAGCGAATTGTTGGACGGCGCGACAAACTTATGAAGTCGTTCACTGCACGTCAGGCGGCGAAAATGCTTAACGACGCTCGTCGATATAGGCAGCATTTAGTCGTACGTACCTCGAAAACAATCGACTGTTTTTGATGCATTCCGTTTTAAGCCCCGAGAAAATAGGTAGGTGCACAACGAGCGCGCCTGTGCAGCGCCCCCCTTCCACGTGCATTCGCAGAATTTGCAGGCTTGATATACACTCAGCGCGAAAACAGCACTCGTGTGAAGTAGAATAGACGACTGACTGTCTATGTCGCTTTCATGCACTCTCATATGGATCTTGACTTCAGGCATTCACTCATATGCGTAACCGACGCGACCGAATATGAGTATACCGCCTGCACTTGAGCAACGCGTGCTTGTGAACTCAGTTTCAGAATATATTTTATAAACGCGAAGTGGATTTGATGTTTAGTGTCGCAGGCCTGCGCTTCACGCGATATTCGTGAGCTATGTCAGATATGAAAGTCGCCTGTAAGGTTGTGTTTTTTTTTCGTTTCGTTTTTCTAGCTCATTTTTCTTTAAATTGCATGTACGACTCACGTTTTTTTTGGGGGGGGGGGGGAATCATGTGCCAAGATAATGTGTGCTCCCTTCGTACTCATGTTCATGGGCGCCAGTTTATGCATGCCGTCAGTGCATGCTGCTGCACTGTAACCGGCTGGGAGACTTGCTCAAGTTCAATGCCCTCTACATTCTTCCACGACACGTCCTCGATATCTATACCTCTAAGGTATCTGACAGCGGCGGTGATAACAGAGTCAAATGGCAAAGACACATCTTTAAAGGAGCCTGTCTATTTACAGTACGAGAACACAATGACAAGTGCGCTGTGTTTCGTCTTATTTCTGGTCTTTGTGTCCTTGCAATGTCAGTCTATGGACTTTTTTTACGGAGAGGAAAGCTTCCTCCTTTCTGGGCTGTTGCACGAGAGTACGAAATTCAACGTCACAGCCTCGAAAGTGAATTCCCTGGGGGGGGGGGGGAGGTCACGCGCGCTAACAACAGCCCAGAGACGACTATGGCGGCGCCCAGAACGCCTTGAGAGAAAAGGTCTATACTGTCATGGATTTCTAACAAGCCCGAGCTTCTAGCATTGTAAATCCTTAAATGTATTGACCTGAGCAGCCAAGAAACATTCGTCTCTTCTTATAGGGAGTATGCGGTGACGTCATTGCGGCCGCCATTTCGTTTTCTTCGGCCAGCACAGTGAAATGCGCACTTCTTATCTGGACTCTCCAGTGTGCCTTGAATAGACTCGATGACCGGCCATTTAATGAAGCGAAGATCTTAGGAGCCTGGTCGCGCAGCACATCAGCACCGAAAGCCACACGAGCCCTCCTGAGATACTTGTGAACAACTTCATTGAGGGACCGCCTGTGAAACTCGGCATTGTGTGTGTGATCTGACATGTGTCTATCCTTCTCTTTCTCTTTTACTCCCCTCTCCCCCTCCCCATGTGTAGGGTAGCAAACTGGACGCATCGTCTAGTTAACCTCCCTACCTTTCCTACATTCCCTCTCTCTCTCTCTCTTATCTTGATCTGCTCATATCTAGACAGAAAATTGTACCACAAAATGGCGCAAAATTACGTCACGTGAACACCTCATATACTGTCCAAGCATAAAAGAGGAGGATTGAAAGAGGAAGGACAGGGAGGTTAGCCAGTTCTCAGACCGGCTGGCTACCCTGTATCCAAGCATAAAGCGCGGCCTGCGGCGCCTGCTGTGTTCACCCTTCTCATCGAAAGCGTTTCTCGACGCGAGACCTGTGCCGCGAATGCGCGAAAGATATTAACCCAAGCCGCTATGTAACTTGTTGATGACCAAGTTCCAGTAATTAAAAATGCTGTTTGCTGTAATAAGTAATGTAATGAATTACTATCATGGGCTATTAATTTGACGAAATACTTCGAGCAAGTAATCTGAAGAAAAGTTACTCATTAGTTTCCCAATTCCTTCTAGCTAAAACACGCAATGCCAACTTCCCTTAATGGCACTAAAAATTGAGCAAGAAAGCAATACAAAGTGACAAAGACAAGTTATTCTGAATGCTAAGCCTCAAGCGAGAAAAGCTGAAAAATTTTTCGGATATTCGATTACATGCGCACTATAAATTAAGTGTATATGAGGTAATGCGTGAATGATGAACTCTGGTTAAATTTGAAATAGTGTTTTTATTTTAACTTTTCAAAAGCGATGGTTGCGGAATGCGATTATTTTCGTGTAACCACAGCTCTTCATTCAATATAACTACATTTCAAGATGCTTGAAAAATGTAATGGCTTGTGTAGTTTCATTACATTTTAGGCGTTATTTTGCCTTCTCTGGTTGCTATTAGCCTCTCCATCCTACCATTTGCTCGACATCCAGAAGTCCTATAGTAGCGGGCAGTGCACGGTGAGGTGAATAGCTTGCGCATCCAGAAAGCTAATCCTTCCAGACGCCTTTCCACCGAGAAAATCGTCAGTATAGTAATAGTAGTCGGGTAACCTTCGTTCCTTCTTCTTCCGTCTAGACACAAGGCCTCGCACGTTCCGTTGCCCGCCCTCTCGCTTCTTTCTCGCTGCACCTCGTCCGGTCGTCTCGCTGCCCATCTCAGATCCAATCTCCGTCCTGCGCAGCTCCAGCGAGTCTCGCTGATGGCGCATCACGCGGACGACGAGAGAACGCGAGTACTCGAGCGCACAATAAGTGCGCCTCGCTAATAGGGGAGAAAGAGCCGCGAAAAGCGGCCTTTCGCGCGGAGATAAAAGAAAAAGAAAATCGCGGCTGCAAGGCTGCTCGGTCAACGGCATTCCACGCGCCAGCAGCGAAGGCGAACACGGCCCGTTTAGTTCGGGCGTGGAAAGGGTCAGCTTGCGCTCCATCGGGCTGCGTTCGGCTACCGCGGCAATACGCAGTCAGAGGGAAACGACGCTTGTATACGCGTGTAACAAAGCCGCATTACGCGTTTCGATACAGGAAAGGAAGCGCGACGAGGAAGACGGAGCGAACGGACAAGATTCTTCGCAACTGCACGTGGGGCTCGCTCGGGAGGATGCACATCTAATATGTATACAGGAGTGCTTCGAGCGGAATGAAGGAGTGAACGAAAGTTTATAAATTAAGGGTACGGAACTATTCTGTAGGACAGAGGCGCACAGTGGTCACGCCTTAGCGTCGGCGTGAGTGACTTTGAGGCTGCTGTTTCCAATTGTGCCACAAAGGCAGGAAGATCAGCAGCATCGCTAACCTACCGAGATTACATGGGCGATTATAAATCATTCGTACCTTCTCATAAGCAAAAAAAAAGAAAAAGAAAAGAAATAAAGAGAAATTACAGCTTATTTGGATAGATCGGACATATTGCAAAGTTCCTTGCTGCATATCAAGGGACACACAGTAAAGGGAAACAAGCAAGCAGACACGCGAAAAGTTAGAGACTGTCAGGAATACAGCGTGCAAGCTTCGTAACAGGAGGCCAGCGACATCGCCGAGACTGGACTGCCAAACTCGTCCCGCACTGCCCCGATCTTCCATGATACTCTAAAGAACTTGCTGGTGGATCAATTGGTGACGAATCTCGATAAAATCATTGGAAATAAGTTGGGCACACTAGCATACATAGACATATCCACTCATCACTTCATATTACTATCAGAAATAGTTACGCAGCCTTGTGCATAAAAGGCGATTGTGCGTAAAAGGCTGGTGGCACAAGCGAAGGGATAGCGTGTCATAAGTTTGACCTTGTATTAGCGTGTTAAATTGTTCAGAAGCTTAGGTCACCTCGTGTCTAGAAGGACGAGCGTGATTGCATGTGCCAACCACCGGCTTCAAGGGACCTCGTAACCACCACCATAATCACAATAGTCATCACTCCCATAATCAGCCACCTTATATAGCAGCCGCAGCACGCATAATCTCATCGAACCAGTCATCCATTTCAGGTTTCCCGCCCATCATCGCGCACCACTGCTTTTTCTGCCTCGTTCTTTTTTCGGGCAGCCACGGACTGGAACGGGCTCCCCCGGGACATCGCCAACATCGCCTCATCATCTGCCTTTCAAGACCGTATTTTTGATCATCTTCAATGCTAAAACAACTTTTACTGCTTATTGTTAACCTAAATAAAACCCCACCCCTTATGTAATGCCCCTCCTAGAAAGGGGGGCCTTTAAGGTAATAAACTGAACTGAACTGAATCATTGTGACGACAACGACTGCATGTCACTACTAGGCTGTGTTTTGAAGTAGTTGCACAATGTACGATACGATAGACAATAAGCTAGCGGAACTGTTGCTAAAGTGATGCAGAACATTCGTTCATTTCTCGTTATATAGCCCGAGGAACTGCGGGACGCACCTTTGGCGCGAGGTAATAGAACCCCCCATACGCAAGAAGTCAAGCGTAGATAAAAATAAATATATGTTCTTCGCCATATCAATGTAAACACGTAGTAAAGGATGCAACGATGCTTCATAAGTGTAGTTTACCGTATTTGTTAGTTCGGTCACCGCGATGGCTTAGCGGCCGGATTAGTGCTGCACGAGAAAACGAGTTATACGCCCAGCTGCGGCGGACGCAATCGCATTTGGGCTAGAATGTAAGAAGCTTGTGCCCATAGCGAGATTTGGCTGCTCGCTAAAGAAGCACAGGTGGCCCATAGCTAATACCGAGTCCTTCTCCACTCCCCTGGTTCAATTTAGTCCGGCAAGTTTGCCTATATATATGCTTCATCGAAACTTCCCATCCAGCATCGTCCTTCTTTTTCTTTTTTGTTGTTGCCACCGTACTCGCTATGTTACTTGCCATGAAAGGCTACAACCAGCACGCAGTTACTATATAATACACAAGGACACCGTCACACTGGGTCGTTAAACGAATGTGTTTTTGTTCTTGTATATAAAGACGCGAACACCAACCCAATCGTTTTCAGGTGTATGTACCAACCGTAGAACAGTGGGAAGCGACGTAACAGTTCGTTTAGTCGTTAAAGGCCGAAAATAGGAAAGGGTATACATCCCACGGATGTGGCGGCACCGAAAATCACCCGTAAAGCAATCTATTGTCATGCGGTTAAGTAAGTCTCGTAACGGACGCAATTCCACGTTCACCCCGTGCATCTCTGGTTCCTATTCGGCTACCCGCGTGAGGTCAGTTATCTAAATGCGGCTTCACGCTGGCTCTCATTTGCAACCCCCCTCCTTTACCACCTATCGCAGTTGACCATTCTATTTCCGCACACAAAACAGGAAAAAAATGTCATGAAAAGACTAAGCAAGCAAGCCACCTCATCGGCACTGCACAGGCGTCGCCGCTGAATACTTCCGCGGTCGGTGCCACTCGAATACCGTTCCTTACAACCCAAGAGTCGCCTGCGGGCAACCATCGGCCAACGGTCGACCGCCGTGAAAACCAGCTCCCATACTTCCCTTGGTGGTGCTACAGAGAAGATGCATACCACGGCTGCGGCAATGCACGCGGCCACGACGACTGCAATTAACAGCAGTGTTTAGGTATTATGGAGGCCGCCGAGGAATATAAAAAAACAAAATAAAAAGAGGATACTTTAGGTCCCCCCCCCCCTTTTTTTTTGGCGTGGAGTTTGATAGTACCGCGTGTGAGGATAATTATTTTTTTTTTCGCATGACCTGGTGGTCACAGTGCACTCGAGGTCGAAACTCATTCCTTATTTCTCAGGGCTAACGATAAAGATAGAGGCGTCCTTGACAAATTAAGTACACATCGCTCAGATTTGAATTTACTTCGAGCAAACGCCAGGCGAGTCAATATTCGAGAATAGTACTATTCATGGAATGCATTCACGGCGGTTGTAGCTGAAGGTGGCTATAGCCACGAGCTTCATTTATTATGAAATGTTCATTCATTGCAGATTATACGATCTACGCTGCCTCCTTTCGTTTCTGATTCGAGTGCACATGCGCAACCAACAGTCATTCTGCAAGCAGCAGGGATTTAAGAGTGTATAAACACAGGAACCTTTAACAGCAGCTTATGAAACGTAGCTATAGTGGGGATTGGTAACAGCTTGTATAAAGCATGCCTGCTATGTTGTTCACTCTACACATGGTAACTTATGAACAACGAGCAAAATTCGGAGTGCATACTGCAAAGTATACCTGCATATACACACGCAAGGACCTCTCACGCACCGCAGAAGAGCCGTAAAATGAAGCTACAAGCCTCATTCGTTACGTGAGGTTAACTACTACTATAGTCATACGTGTCTGAGTTAATTTTTGGCTCTTCTATCTAGTCTAATATCGCCTGGCACGTACCTCCTTCCCTGTCTTCCCAAGTAAAGTGGAAGGGAAAGGGGGGAACCAAAGCAGTGTAGGAAACGAGGAAACAATGAAAAGCAACAAGGCCACCGGAAACGATCGAGTATCCATCTATCTCTTTTGTTCTCCCAGACGTTTCCTATACTCGACTCACTTTATCCTCCTTTCTTCCGTAGACACCGCTACCACCTTCCCAGCATGCGTGCAAAAGAGTCGCCAGCCGGTGCACGTCTCGCGGCTTCCCGCTACCGCCACCATCGGGAATGTTGTTGGTCTTCTCCCGCGGTTCATCTTCGGACGGCAGCGTCGGTGGCGGCCGCCGCTTTTCGTGCAGCGGGGGTCATTTATTCCACGAGGCGAAACACGCACCTCGTTCCTTTCCTTGACGTCGCCTCGCCCATCAGTGACGGGACGGCTCGCCCAAGCAGAAACAAACAGTCCCGGGTTGCGGAAGCGGCGTATATAAGAGAGGCGTATATCGGAAGGCGAAGTGGAAAAGGAGGGAGCGTTGGAGGCTACTCGAACTTGGCCCGCCAACCTCCTGTTGGAAATGGCATTGCTAGCCCGCTGACCCCTTCGCCGTTTGCCCACGTGTTTAGTCCTTACGTTTTATGCATGTATTCGGCTAGCCCTGTGCCCGCTTCTTCGGTCTATCGGCTTTGTCAAGAGCGACGTTGAAAGAAACAAAAGAAGGGGGCGTGGGTTCAACCAAAGGGTGGAACTGGCCTTGACGAGGAACGGGACTGGTTCAGTTTGAGCAGCGAGTTAAGGCAGCAGACGCAAAAACGAACAGCGACGATGGTTCACAGCGGTCTCTCGGGTGAATCCCCTCGTTCCCCGTACTTGCGTCATGTCCTAATTGTTGGGGTTTCGCGATAAGACAGATGCTTGGGCTAGTTGATGATGGCGAATCAATATATTTGCATAGCGCAAGACTAGGAGTAGTTACGGTGTAACTACGGAAGAATAGATATGCACAGAAAACAGCTCTCTTTTCGGTCCTTGTCTCTTCTTCCGTGGGTCTGCCGTAACTACTCGTGCGATGTGCAAATATGGGGTTTCACGTGCCGAAACCGCAATGCATTGTAAGGGACACCGTAGTACGTGGAGGCCTCCGGAAAGTTTTGACTGGTTGCTGTTTTTAAATTCGCGCCTAAACCCAAGTTCACGTGGCCGGAATTCGATCACGAGACCTTCGGGTCAGCAGTCGAGCATCATTACCACTACACAATCATGGCGGGTCGAAAAAAATGACGTTGTACTCCGTAGAGAACTACATAGCCACGAGTAGAAGCGTAGTCGGAGACTGACGCGGGAAGTGTGGGCACACTGCGGCGTGACAGCGGAGTAAGAGCAGGTGAAAGTAACAGCAGACGAACGTAACACGAGTAAACCTTGACATACCTGAGCCCCCGACGACGCATTCGGACAAGCGTTTCGTATAAGAACTTTCTTTTACTGAACATGGACGAATTCCTTGGAAGCCTACAAACAGAGAGTCTACTAATAATTACCGAATTTGTCATTGCCGAGTTCAAGAAACTTTTTTCACCATAGTTGTCGACCTATCTGCCATCTCTCACAACATTCGTCACCGACACCACGTCGCATATCACGATAAGCTGGCGTGCGATCTTCCGAGTAGTCATACATGGTAAGAAAGCTATCATGAATCGGAGTATAGCGTCTCACGACTTCCAGGAAAGAAAAATGAACAAGAAAAATAATATAACACTTCATAATATATCTGGTCTCCTCTGAATGGCAGGGTCTCGCTTCCTCCCGACGAAGTGACACTGCGCATTATTCGCTCCCCGCAACCGAGCGCGCCGAAGATGTGCACGCGACCTCGAAGCAGCAAATCTCGCGCGACTGCCGGCTGCTCGCGCTGTCGTCCTTCGCCCGTCGGCCGTCCCCATCCTCTTTCTTCTTCGCACTATGTCAATCCAATCTTCAAGGCCCGTGGGACCCGCTGGCTCCCTTCAAACGCGCTCACTCACGCGCACATACTCGACCACACAGACAGTTATATATGTACGCACACACATAGACCGAAAGGCGGCATAAGCAAGAAAAGGAGTATGTCACGGCTGGCCGACGCGGGTATAGTGTCAAGGCATCCTGCGGCCATGCCGAGGAAGAGGAGGAGTGCCGAAGAAGAACAACGCGGAAATCGTGATCGCGCGAAAGCACTTCGGCACGGAGGGGAGTCTGTGCATAGAAACAACAGCCAAGTGTTAGGAGGAGAGGCCGAATGCAATGAAACTAACGCTTCGTAGCGCTAGAAGTGAGGAAAGGGCGATGAAAAAAAAGAGTCCCGAGGGGCACACAGCTGGGCTTTAATAGAAGCGGTGGAAAGGGGATCGGATAGTGACGAGAAAAAAGAAGAAAAAAACGCGGGGCTAAACAAAGGCAACGAAGAAGCAACAGTACAAGACTGCGGGGGCACAAAAAATAAAGAAATAAAAAAGAGACCACCCGTTGGAGTCGGCTACCGGCGCGACCGAAGGAACGGGACTGGGACGTTCGGAGCGGATGACCAAGCTGCACGCGAAGACAATGTTCACGCTCAAATGAACCACGGAACAGTATGAAAGAGAGGGGCAGCAGGATGAAAAAAAGAATTAGCGTTGCAATAAGAAAGAAAGAAAAAAAGAGACAAAGAAAGCGGAAGGAAACGGAAATGGAAAGAAGCAAGTAAAAAGACCGAGAATGGGTTCGGAGCTATTAGGCACGCGCATTAGCAGCCGTGCCTGCGCTCGGCCCTGTCGAAGTGAGGAAACACGGAAAAGTTGTCGCCCGTCGCCGGGTTAATGTCACCGAGGCTCGAGGAGGCAGCAGCGGTGACGCTTCGAGAAGGTGAAGGAGGAAGAAGCCATGGGACGAAGTGCGAGACCCCGAGGCCGCCGTGCGAGGAAGTATGCACTGTGAGGGAAACGAGACGAACCGACCCGGTCAGCGAGAACGACGTCGCAAAGTTGCGCGCGTCCCGTTATATTCGGTCGCGCTCTCGCTCGTCGGGTTGAGGTGACGCCTGCGCAATGATTTACTCGGGTAGCTCCTAGTCATTTCGCGGGCTTAATTACGTTTTCGGCCATTCGTTGCGCGACGAATGCTGGACGGGGGGGTTCCTTCTCGGAACCGCTATACGCATTGCGAAAGAACGCGAGAATACAGCGCTCTGACGATGCTCCGGTTGGAGATTAGGACGATGACTCTCTGAGAGGACTATCTGAAGCTTGGAGAATCGGTACTTGGTTCTCCGTAGGAGATTGAATGTGGCGTTAATAAAATCTGCTCACGAGCCCATGTAACGCAAAAATACAGTGCGATACAAGGAATACACACCAATCTACGTTTGCCTTACCATTACTTCTTTCGACAGTACAATGTTATATGTACAATGTTATATATACAATGTTATATGTGCCCCCTTCCTATTCCCCCAGCGTAGGGTAGCAAACTGGGCATGTGCCTGGTTAACCTCCCTGCCTTTCCTCTTGTTGTTTACCCCCCCCCCCCCCACAATGTTATATGCAAGCGTACCCGAGGTAAATGTGAAGGTGCTGTGGTAAGCAATACACTATGCTACTTGTTGCAGCTTGAGTATGAAAGCGGCCAGAACGTGCTTTATTATGGACATTTTCTTTTTCAGTGCGGTTAATTCAGTTTCTGGGCATAATGATTACCACAAAAGTTAAGCAAGGTAACGACAGAGCCGCTGCTGATTTGGTGAACGAATCCAGATGAATGAAGTGATTGTTAACTAATTTGGGTTGTTGTTGGTGCCAAAAACCACGATTTAACAATAGAATTTAGGGGTGGGGGGAAGCTCCACATTATTTTTGAAAAATCGCAAGCGTCTGTGCCAACCATTAGTCACTTGCAAAGCGGGTCTTAAAAAATAAGTAAATAAAAATGCGAAAAGATCACTTTCCCGCAGTTTTACGCAGTCGTCAGTGCTCCGAAAATTCTCACCGACGACGACCGATTGTCAGGTATACCCTTTTCAGAACGATCGCTTTATTTAGAGAGCGTTCGAGGGAAATTGCTCGATCACGACTGTGGCTGAGCAGCCGGTATAGGAACAACAATGAAGTAACGAAAGACAACGCCGCAACAATGAGAAATCAGTTGTGTCAAATACCACAAGGAATAGGAAGGTCCAGGAAATAAAGCAAATCTGGTGCACGCATTCGCCATATGAAGATATACAAAACAAAAATAAAAAAGGCATCTTCGTCCTCGTGGTGCAGAGTGTAAAAAAAAAGTGTGGAGTTGGGCAGCCTTCTCCGCTTCTCTTCGGTTGTCGCTTTCTTCCTTTTTTCTCAATTCAAATTTTTTTAATGCAAATCATTTCTTTGCGTACTGTATATAGGCACTTTGAGCGTCCGTCTAACATTGAGTGTTCAAGCTAACTTTGATGTAACTTTGAGCATTCTCTTTGCTGTAGCGTGCATTGCACATAGCGTAATGCTTTCCTATACTAGATTTCTGCGATACACTGTCTAGGTAGCTCTGAGCGTCTATCTCTTTAGCCAGCAAGCTAGCCGATTACGTTTCGGTGCTCTCGTAATCATCCCCTTAACTTGGGGTAAACCTAAATTAATATGAGAGAGTAAAATGGTTTGACCAATATGACTCGCTGGTCATGACATGATTAATCTCACAATCCTGTCGCATTCGTCGTCCAACACTGTCTGATAAAACAGTGACACATAACCTGGGGCGGGTATCTATGGAGTATCCATCGAGTTGTTTTAACACCTGATCGTTAAGAAAAAGCGGCCATCGGCAGCATTGATATAAATGTCAGTGTCCCAACATTTATTTATCTATTTATTTATTTGTTTGTTTACCAGAGTACCCTCAGCGCCAAAAAGCATTACAGCGAGGGGGTTCCACACTACATAATTAATAATGAATACATATTTACATGTATGTTGCATAAAAAAATGTATCAAGCATTAGGCCCCACACTCAAAAAATAATTATGACTAAAGGGCCCATAACATCATAACGAGGAGTATAAGGCAGAGTTAGAGGTGACGATGGCAATATCATCAATAAGATGATTCCATTGCCAAACTGTGCGGGAAAAAAATGTGTTCCTGAACGACTCAGTTCTGCACCTGTATTACCTAACTTTGTTAGAATGCTCATGTCATGTTCAGATGCAACGCGGTCGAAATTTGTACTTATCTCTATCTATACCTGTTTTGGAATGAAATGGGCTAGGAAACATTTTTAATGTTAACTTTTTCCTCCGAATTTCCAGAGTTCCCCACCCTAAACTCTCTTTCGCAAGGGGTATGCTAAATTGCCGTCTACAATTATTGAGAACAAACCTTACGGCTAAATTTTGTACCCTTTCTAGTGCCTTGATTTCCTGCTTTGACCACGGATCCCAAACTGAGCAAGCGTACTCGATTATAGGCCGGACGTTCATTTGATAAAGGAATCGAACCCTACCATTCTGCGTCGTAACCAATTATTCCACGCCAGGTAAGCCAGGTCTCAGAAGTACCTTTCAAATAGACCCTATTGTTCATGAAACCCCAATTGTGGTTGCAGTTATGGCTTTCCAATTTTATCAACATCACATTATGTACTCTTACGATAGAGCCATCACGTTTTGTGTCATCCACTCAGCTTTATTTATACATAGCAGTGTCCAGGGCTACGATACTCGTGAGCAGCAGCACTTTATATCAGCTTACCGCTTCTGGCGTTGATAATATCCGCGTTGCTGGTGGCATCGTTACGCAACTGTAAACAACTAGTGATATAAAACATATGCAGCCGTTTAACGTATGTCCGTGCGTGCATTGGTACATATATCAAGTGCAAGTTCGAAACATTATCTCAATAAAGAAATACAACCCAATGAGCTTGCGTGCGAGTGCTTCATATAACATCGATTCCCAATGTACAAAGAATCAGCCTATATTTTTCTCTCTGTATGCTTAATTAGTTCAATTTCTCTTCCTATTTCTTTTTTTATTTCATCTCTTTTTTTCTTTTTTTTTCTGTTACACCCCTTTTTTGTGTTTGTACCCGTGGTTTTTGCCATGGAGCGTTACGCCAAGCTAAGTGACATGACGACAGCCTACGACAATACGGGCCGCCCCTAAAGTCTTCCAGACTTATTTCAGCGAATTTCTCACGCAGGAAGCTCATTAGTTTACGAGTACTCCACCCCCAGTTCCGGGTTAGGACTCGAGACCAACGCCTTTCAGGTGAGTTCATCCAGCAGGAAATTGCAGTACAGGAGAATGATTTCACCTTTCCGCAGCGATTGGCTATAGCTTTATCTTCAGGACGACACGACTCGCTCGTGTAACGTGTAGGTAGGAAGTCCTCATCACAAACCGATATGAATGTTTCATAAACTATGACGCCTTCATCCCAGTGAATTCCTTGTGACTTGGTGCTGCAAACGATTCTACCACCGCTCCATTCTCTTACATAAATGTATCTGCCTTTTAAGACTTCGCCAACACGTTTTATCTGTTTGTCTTGTCGCACTAATTAAGGGTTAAAAAGCGCACTGGTTTTACAGGAAAAAATTACACTGAAGTGCTGGTTAACAGATGTCTTGATAAATACCCTCTGCGCCGCACATGGACACGAATACAAAGGGAAAACACATAAACTACATGGACAGCGTCAGTCTATGCAATTTATGTGTGTATCACATAAAAATGCTTCGGGAAGTCTGTCGCGACAGGAAATTTGAATTGTGGTTTCCTGATTGCCAGATACGCACTAAAGGTATAAAGTTGTTAGAGCGCCACACCAGCTTATGAGGTAAGTCTCATACCTCCAGGAGAGACTCGTCTTAATGCGATTTTGTTCACACCCTTACATACAAGGCTGTCTGTCATGTCTTGCAGGTCAGCGTTATGCGGCGAGACGAGGTGAAAAACGGGTGTCGAAGATCATACGTCAGTCAAGCAGTCGCTGAGAGGCACCGGGAAGTACGAGGTTGTCAGAAAAGGCGTTGCTTTGACGAAGCCGCCGCTGCTATATACCATTTGTATTTTCACGCAAGTATCTCTCGCAGCACACAGGCTGTCTGCTAGCGCAGCTTGAAAGTTGCACATTTGGGCCTCTCGTCAGTGATTCTTTTTCCGGGGTATTTTTCTAAGCTATTTCCGTATAGAAGTTCAGGAATGTTGACACGAATAAGAAGGAAACTTTTGCGTGACTGCCTTGCGGAGGAGGCCAAAGCATGTAACAAATTGTCAGTATTTCTTTTTTTATATGCGACAGGGAATCATACCACAGACACGAGATGTTGAAGTTGTGCGCACAACAGAACTCACGCCTCTCAATTTCATTGCAGAATAAAGCAAGAAAAAAGATTGCCCGCAGCTTCCCTCGGGGGAACACTGAGGAGGATGCGGAGCATATAATTGGTTAACGGGGTGTTAAAGTGCGACTTACTTGGGTCGATGGCTAAATTGGTTAACGTGGTTGTGAAATGGGGTGTTAAATTGCGACTTACTTGGGTCGATGGCTAAATTGGTTAACGTGGTTGTAGGAGGGGGTGTTAAATGAGTGAACACGTACACACGTATGCGAAAGGGCGGCGCTGGTCGAAGGGACGTCGATCATTGTGTTTGTGGATTCGTTGGAATTCATTTCACCGCGACCTTGGACGTCGACGCGCCGTACAAACCAACCGACGAGCGGCAACTGAGCGAGCGAGCGCCGACCTTGAGTATATATACAGCGCGACGGCGCATGCACTGTCAGCTGTTGAATGTTCTCAAAGCGCGACGGCGCATGCGCGTCCCCTGGAGAATCAGGAGAATTGTAGAATGTTCTCGAAGGGGAGAAGCGCGCGCGGCACAGATGGTGGGTGACGGTGCATGCGCGCGTCAGCTGTCGAATGTTCGAGAAGGGGAAGAAGCGCAACGGCGCATGCGCGCGCGTCAGCTGCCGATGTTCTCGAAGCGCGACGGCGCATGCGCGCGCGTCAGCTGCCGATGTTCTCGAAGCGTGACGGCGCATGCGCGCTACATTATACAGCTAGCGAATGTTCGTGAAGAGGAGAAGCGCACGCGGTGTGTAGAGGAGGAAGGGTGCACAGATGGTGGAGGAGTGAAGCGCGCGCGGTGTGTAGAGGAGGAAGGGATGCACAGATGGTGGAAGAAGGAGGAGGAAGCTTGCGGACGGCGCCGCACTACAAGCCTCGAGTATTAGATGCTCCGCATCTAAAACTTATCGGTACGACTGTTCACAGGGGACATTTGTGAGAACTAACGAGGTCTAAAGCGAAATGAACTTTAAAATTGCAGTCCACCGACTGCCCGAGCACAAGATGCACAAATCACGTCTGCGGCTCCATCAGACCGTTTATAACGGCGTTCCAAATGTGCTACATATTCTACACAAGCCGAAATATTTTTTTAACGGGATTTACATAAAACGCGAGTAACATGTGTCAGAAACAACGCCTAAATAATTAAAAATCGATGCACTAGTTCGCTTTCTTTAGATACGCCCTGTGTATCATGAAATCGCAATTTGTAGTTGTGAAGGTGAGCTGTTTAATTTATTGTTATGTTTTCAAACGAGACGTTGGGGCCGCTATCGTCCCTGCCTACTACACTTGCCGGTATAACCAATACTGAGAACTGGAGAAGCATTGGTAAACACGCCAAGTATTCCGACCTTTGGGACTCCCTATGCCCCGGTAAAAGAAGGCACTGAAGAGTGTTGAGGACTCGAACGTGCTACGCTCACACACACAGATAAGGAAACAGCTGGATGTAATAAAAAGTAAAAAAAAAAGCACGGGGGTTGGAGCATGCATCTCGGATAACATAAAGGTACCTGCCAAGTTGTACATAAGTCAAGCAATAGAACATAACCGAATGGCACCCCTCAGCTATCAACCTCACAGCCTCAACTATGAACGTTCAGTCGTAATCGTCGAAGTTCGTATGAGTGTTATGGAGAACAGTAGAAACGATTTCAAAAATGCAGCGCAACCTTCAGAGATGAACGGTAGTAAAGGACTCGCTGCCGATTCTACAGCACTTCTGCGGTCGTCTTGCGTGCGCGAAATGTGTTTAGAAGTTATAAACTGCAGTTTTGCCATGAAGAAGTCTCCAATAGCTATATCAACGTGTACGATGCCACACCGAAACTAAATATGAAGAAGAAATTGAACATGCCAATCTGAAAAGCCGAACCTCTCCCGCTTCCATCAACACTCTCTCTGTAAGAGTTCTGTCAGCACGCTTCAGGAAACAGTTCAAAGATATCTACACACATTTGCGTGACGACCCACTCACCTTATCCTCTGAGCAGTCTCGAAGCTTTCGTAACGTTGTCGTAGCTCCTGGATGCAGGCTCTCCCGTTGCACAAGGTCTAAGATCCCCATCGTAGCTTGCGGAGACCGACACGGTTGTCTAGAAGCGACGGGTAGAAGAAGGCGCTCCGGCACGGGCGATGTCATTCCAGCAATCGCTTGTTTACGCCAAGTTTTGGCGCGCCGCGCAATGAAAGCACCGCCGTCAAATGCGGTGCTCCAGTCTCGGGTCAGAGCGGTGACGTGACCGCGTCGACCATCGAGTGACATTGATGCGAAAGCTCAAAGCAATGCATGTGCCAATGAATGAGCGTGTGGACGATGTGGACCGGGAGGAGGACCGGAAACAAGTAGGAAGAGGCGACGGTGTCCTCACCGCTGCTTTCAGGATAACATCGACTTGGGAAATTTGGGCTTTTCGTTGAAGTGTTCACCTTGCTACAAGCTGGAGACTCAGCGATGAAGAATCGCGCGTCGGCTTTTCAGATTTTCGGTGTACGCTGACAGAGTTTTGCAAGGCCGGTAACTTCCACTTGGTGACCGGGCAACTGCCACACAACGCGCGTTGCGGGCAAGTTCATCGAGGTCCCGAGAAGCAGGTATCACTAAGCAAAGTCCTCCTCTAAACTTACGAGGTTCTTTCCATTCTAGGTAGTTCAATTGCAGCGCCGTAAATCGTAAAAACTCGAAAAAAGAAACCAATCAAGACGCGATATCAGTGACTTGAGAAAGAGGTGTCGGAGTTTCCAAGCACGCACTACTAGCACACAATGTTCGTCCAACAGAAGGGACGCCTCCTTCCTCGGGGACACAAACCTTTAGCGGTGTTTTCAAAGCGCGCAACCGAAACTGGTGGTGGTAGTGGTTAGAAGATGAGAAAAGGCACCCAATTTCAACACAGCTGCCGTCCGCAGTCAGCACTCACGAAGACGCTCTCTCGTCACCACAACGTGTCAGTCGCAGAACAAAACAAAACGGGCTAGAAGATGGAACACTCGGGATGCGGGGAGCACACGAACTGCGTACGGAGACAGCACAAGTAGCGGCACGTTGGAACACGCCGTAGCGGGCGCACTTGTCGCGGCTATCGCTGCCGAATCCACGTGGTGCGCGAGAAATTCAGCGGACAGCAGCAGCAGCGGCAGTTCTCTCACAAAACGAGTCGCCAATCTCTCTCCGGATGTTCGACTTGATTCCGCGCCGGCGACGCGGCAAGTGGCAGCGGATCGCGGCAGGCACACCGGCGGCAGTCTGGCTGTTCCGCCGGCCGGAGGAGAAGAGCAAGAGGCGTGCAACCACTTCTCCCGGCGGAGACGGCGAGGAGACTCCACGGCGCTTCTGCCAAGTGCACGCCGGCTGGCCGGCCGGCAGCCAAGGAGGAGCACTTCCTCAAACAGAGTCCTCACGTGGCCCGGGATGGCCTAGCGTCCTTCCGAAGCAAACAGAATCAGCCGAGAATCTCGGAAGAGCTTCGCCGAGGAGGAATACGATGGCGGACGGAATGGAGGAGGAGGAGAAGCGGTGGTGGTGGTTGCCTGCATATAGCCTATTCGCGTATGTAGTGGTGGCACTTAGAAGAAGCCGCATGCAAGCGAGTGGCGGTGGCGTCATCGTCATGAAAAAGAAAGCCAGTGGTAACTCGACATTCCACCGTTCTTGCTCGTTTCACCCCCCCCCCCCCCTACCCCACTTCCTCTTGCTTACGCGACTTCCCCCGTTCTTCCTTCTTGCATCTATACACGAAGCCCCCCCCCCCCCCCTTCCCCGAAACCATCGAAGCTCTCTTTCACCGTCTACTCTTTCTCTTTCATTCTCCCCACTCATCGTGAATGCTAGAACAGAGCTTTCGTTCCCTGTTCACTCCTTCCCCCATTTCGTCTTGCGCCACTCTTTAATAATCTCGTTTGTTATTGTTTTTTCCTTACCTGCCCAGATTTGCATACCGTGGTACGGAAGGCACGACAGCGCGCGTGCTTCGTGCCGGGGGCGCTCGTTCCCATCCCTTGGGTTGCTTGCCCGCTAAAAAGCCTCCTCGCTCTGATCGCCACCCCGCGGTAATCCACGCCTTGGCGCGCACACGCACTCCGAGGCCTTGTTTTCTAATTTGTTCCTTGTGTTCTGGAACGCACCAAGCAACACGCGGCTGGGCAACCGTTGCGCATGCTCTCTTCTCGGCGGCCCGTGCGACGAGAGGGCGAAACGAAAGGCGCCGCACTCTAAGCTGTCGGCGCTTAGCACGGTCCAATTACGCTCATTCAGCGGTAGACCACACACGCACACCTATGCAACAGTACGAAAAAGAGAGGACAAAACAGAGCAAAACAAACGGAGGACAGCGCGGCTGAGTTGCGTCGCTGGTGAAACACGAGACTTGATTTCGTAATGAGTGACGCCCGCCTGGGCCCTTCGCCATAAATCTGAAGGATGCACAAGTGGTATGGTTGGGTTTCGAACGAGATGGCAGTCAGGGAAATCCCAGACTAATTAAACTGAAGAATAATTTCGTTTCACTTGTGCTTCATCTCTTAGCTGATGCGTTTTTTACCGTGACATACGCGATGTAGCAAAAGTCTACAAAATATTTCATATCACCCTATGTTATGACTTGCCCACACACAATTAAACCAATCACTGTGACAAGTACCGCTGCACGTTTCTTGTAAAGGTTCTTGCTAAAAAAGTATATTTTACAGCGTTATAAGGCCGATTTTTGCTTACACAATCTCAACCCACCCAACCCTACCGCGATGGCACCAAACATTTAACTTTCGCTGTTGAAAGCACATCGCAACGCCAGGAGTTGACTGATATGTGGGGTTTAACACCCGAAAACCGCCACGTGATTATGAGAGGAGAGACGCCGTAGTGGAGAGCTCCGGAAGCTTCGACCACCTAAGGTTCTTTAACGTGCACCCAAATCTGGGCACACGGGCGTACAGCATTTTCGCTTCCATCGAAAATGCAGCCGCCGCTGCCGGGATTCGATCCCGCCTCCTGCGGGTCAGGAGCCGAGTACCTTATAACTACTAGGCCACCACGGCGGAGCATAACACCAGAAGTCGTCAACGACATTTCGTGACACGACATGTGGACGAGCGGCAGGTTCTATTTAGTACAGTATTTAGATGGTCGTGTTAGACGATGTAAAATATGAATGGTCTGATATCAAGTCTGAACTCTGCTCGTCGACACGCAAAACAACCAGAATGCAAAGAATATGAAAAGGAAAGAATACACAACCCGGAAGGAGATGTTTTTTTTGTTTTGTTTTTTTTTTTTTGAAGTCAGTGCTGGCATCTTCGGGTGGCGCGGAACGCAGCAATCTTTGCGTGTGCTGCCGGAAATCGCATCCGCTCGGCAAACGCCGCGCTTGCGGGCCAGGGCAAGGACTCAGCGATGGCCGGGAACAACGGAAGCCAGGATCAGGACAAATCACGTGATCGCGTGAGAAGAGCCTAATGTTCTGGCGGCCTGGCCGAATGAAGAAGGACTGCGGCCCACCCGACTCAGTACAAGGTAGACATCGCGAAGTCACTGCGAAAGCTACCATCACGCGTGCGTTTGAGTCTCCAGTACGCGCACAACTATAGTCTGCACGTGCCCGCACTGTTGATCAGCCACATTGCGCTTGCGTGACGCATTGGTTGATTCGCTAGCTCAAGACGGTGAAATATCACCAGGCGATGCCTCAAAGCTGGCTAAACGGGACAGCGCGAATGTACAATTCCTTTAGATGCACACTGCACGGTGTTTTGACGAACACAAATTGCCATCAACACGCTAAATTATATATAAGGCCGCAGGGGTGATTCGAGCTGTGCGCAGTGCAATGATTTCAGAACAGCGCGTGAAATTTCGCCTACCTAAGCGTGCTGGTTTGTCCCAAACTCGCACGTTCTTGCTGCCAAGCGTGTAAAACAATTTTGACACGCAGGTGACTCGAGGCAACAACTGCGATGCTAGCAGGTGCACCAATAAAGTGTGCCTGAAATTATTGACTACCTGGTTGGTCCCAGCGACGTATATGGCACGATTGTTTGTGCCGGACTTATAGGAAGTTTATTTATTGCATCTCTTCATTCACATATCTTTCACATCTCTTCATTCACCAGTCACATACCTTCGTCATGCATTTGCATCACGTAATAATGAATTTGGTACATGTGAAGCTAGCAAAATGGCCGCGAGCGCATCATGAGCGCGGCATGTAGTCATGTTGTTACATGACATTGCATTTCATGATTGTCATGTTTGCACCAGTAACATATCTTTGTCATTGATTCATGTATCGTCATACCAAATTTGGTATATGCAAAGCTAGCGAAACAGCCGCGAGCACATCATGAGTGTGTCATGTAGTCACGTTGTTACATAACACGCATGTCATAATTTTCATGTTAGGACCTGTCGCTTGTGTTCTCCGTGCAATCATGTCATACCATACCAGTTTTGCAACATGTCATGTGAACAAAACGACCGCAAAAGCTGCAGGTCCATGAAATGTAAATCATAACATAAATGACATTGATTGATATGTGGGGTTTAACGTCCCAAAACCACCATATGATTATGAGAGACGCCGTAGTGGAGGGCTCCGGAAATTTCGACCACCTGGGGTTCTTTAACGTGCACCCAAATCTGAGCACACGGGCCTACAACATTTCCGCCTCCATCGGAAATGCAGCCGCCGCGGCCGGGATTTGAACCCGCGACCTGCGGGTCAGTGGCCATAACATCCATGACATACATGTCTCACTTTTCATGTTATGACTAGTCAAATATATTCTTTATACAGTCATGTTGTAGCATAGCAAGTTTGGTATTGATACCATTATCAAAATGGCTAAAATTAGTAGGCGGCTAGATAGATAGTGGTGGTAGCAGTAAAATCATTTATTTCAGAAAAAGTTTACTAGAGAGTGCCGACGTAGATAGATAGATGGATAGATACGCTCAAAGTCGCCGACGTTCGTTAAGAAATGATTCGCATTCAAAAATATAGAAGAGGCCATGACGTCATATTCGTGAAGCCGCCGCATCGCGAACACCCGTACTACCTCCTAGCGGAGAACCAGATAAACACTTCGCGATTTTCAGCGACAAGCCGCCGCAGCGGCCTTGGAAGCGGTGTTCTTTGCCGGCAGCGAGTCAATCCACAAGTGCTGCTTCTCTCTCTCTCTCTCTCTCTGTGTGCTTGTGTGTGTGTGTGTGTGTGTGTGTGTGTGTGTGTGTGTGTGTGTGTGTGTGTGTGTGTGTGTGTGTGTGTGTGTGTGTGTGAGTGTGTGTGTGTGTGTGTGTGTGTGTGTGTGTGTTTAGAAAAGCTGTGCGATGCCCAGCTCGGTGCGAATCGCGCGCACCGCTGGATGTACCTTGTGGCACTTATCACGTATGTTCGCTTGACTGTTGATGGCATTTGCATGCGGAAATCTCAACTGTACGCTCCGTTGGTTCTTACTCATTGTGTCAACTAAGAACACACGCGAACTTTCGTTTTTACTGTTGTATGCATCGTGTCACGTTTTTAGAAGTTGTGTCGTTCAAACGGAAGAACAATAAACTTTTCTTGTTACCGGACCAAGTGTGTACGCATTGTACGGTGTGCGCTCGCTGCGTGTTAGTTGTGTGCGCACAGGGAATTCACACTTTACGTGCACGATCACGCATACAATACAGCTGTGCCTTCTTACCGACGTGAAGTACGTCTAGTACTAGGCTGGCGTTGCACGGAACAGCTACGAAGCAAGCTCTCTAAATCGTGCATTGCCACACTGACACTATATACGAGCAAGGAACTGCTAATCGGCTCGTAGATCAGGAAATATGGCTAAGAGAAAGAGAGAAATTGGCAGCATATCAACGGAGTGAATGATGGAGAGTGGGGCGAAGCATTCATCCGTTCATTCGTTCTTGCTTCCGTCCATCCATGCGTCCATCTGTGTGACCGTCCATGCGTCCATCCGCCCGTCCGTGCGTGTGTCTGTTCGTGCGTCCGTCCCTGCGTTCACCCATGCATCCGCCCCTGCGCCCGTTGATGCGTCCATCCATGCATCTGTCCGTGTGTCCATTCGTCCATCTATTCAACACTCCAAGTACCGTCATCTCGCATCTTTTCATCATATATTCTCCATATAGAAGCACCACCATCAAACGGACATTCCAAGCACTAAACGAGAGGTCGCACACGCACACTTTCTTACGGCTTGCGCTTCGGGTCTACTTATCACCTTTAAAAACCTCGAGTTCATGGTATATACTAGTTCATTGTATTCATGGCACTGCGGCTCAACGCTCGCTAAACCTTTCTAAAACTAAGGAGGTTACGCCCAGCGAGTATAACGTAGCAACCCTTTCTTGTCAGATAGTGCTCAATGTACATGCCAATGACTGCTAGTGGGGATCGCAGCGTACGCGTTAACTAAAAGCCGAATGCTCCTGTCTCTCATTCCCCATTAGCAGGCATTAGCATGTACATTGAGCATTATTTTTTTATTGTTCAACAACGCACAGAAGAAATCTCTCACCGGCACCACCTTGGAGGTAAAAATGTTATACTTGTTACACGCTACAATGGTTACGAGGAACGAACGGGTGCCGCTATAAGGAGCTTCGCCCCTAAAAAAGGCATTGCGGCGAGCAGAAAGCGCAAGTCACTGCCGGGTGAGTGCGAATACGATGATGCAGGGGCTGAGTGATTTTCATTCCGACATGTACCGGTTCTTTCGGTGCCGTTGCACTAAAACACTCCAAGAAGTATTTCAGAGCGCCGCGCTCGGGCCTTCCACGCACGAACAGTCTGGGAAAGGTGTGCTCGACACATTTTACTGCATGCAAACCATACAATACGAGTTAAGTTAACGCCTGGACTATATAAGCGAAACAGCGCTGAGAGCACGCCGCGGAGCGTCTGCTGTTTGTTTGCCCCATACCGGCATTGAGTAAGATAGTAAACGCTTACTATGCTTCTCTATGATACCGGTTTGCTTGCCCCATAAGTTTGACGTCACTTCAGCCACACTTCTCGCAATGCATTTGGACAGGATAGGACCTCTCCTGTATGTAAAGAGAAGTGGTTAACTCTTTAGAGTACTCGGTACTCTATTATGGGAGATCTGACAGCCGTCCCTTGGTTCACACTAAGGTAGGCTAGAGCCTCTCCTCAATTTTTGCATCCTCCATGATCGAGAGGTGCGTTACCGTGCACCGAAGAACCGGACACTTTTAGCGTACAGCAATTTGGCCCTCATAGTTGCGCTGGTTTTCTGCGTGCTCAGCGCGCTGTTGTCAAATGCAATATGCTCATTCAAACGTCGGATTGTCAGGAATCAACAGTGTTTAATACTGCACTCTTGTCTTTTATCGAGGTTGTCTAGCTTACGTGCTATTTTACGTCACCGTGTTTCATTAAAAGTTGCCATATGTTGGCGCACGCATTACTATCGTTTTCCTGAAGCAATAAATTGTTGCTCTGCAAGGCACATGGATGACGTTGCCGGGATGGTGGTGAGGACGGTTAGAAGGGAGCACCGGTGCAATAGAAAGAAAGAAAGAAAGAAAGAAAGAAAGAAAGAAAGAAAGAGACAAAGAAAGAAAGAAAGAAAGGAAGAAAGGAAAAGAAAGGAAGAAAATTGGCAGATCCCACGTACAGTGTGAATGGATGATATGCGAAGCACGTATGAGAAGTGTTGATATGTCACTTTAAAATCCGCACAACGTTACGAGGTGGAAGTAAATGATGCCGTACATCACTTCCATGTCATGATTAACATGTTTAGATGAGTAGTTTGCATTCGCCATCTATTCACCTCACGTGATACCAAATTTAGTATACGTGGAGCTAGCGAAACGGCCGCGAGCACGCTATGAGCATGGTGTGTTGTCATGTTCTTACATGACACGTGTATCAGGATTATCACGTTTGCACCAATCATATATTTCGTCATCTATATACGTCACGTAACGCCAAATTTGGTATATGTGGAGCTAGCAAAACGGCCGCGAGCGCATCATGAGGGGTTCAATATACTCCAATGTAGCGTTGACGCGCGCGCACGCTGGGCACAGCATCGCTACGTTAGCAAAACGCGAGCACTCTATAGTCTGACGCCAGGCGCGACCAGCGTCCGTCGGCGCGGCCCGACTGCAACCGGCGCAAAATGCGACATGCTGCTTTTCACGCCGATGCGTTACTTAAACGACACTGCGTCTCCCTCTTTTCGTGTCGTAGGGACGCCGGACGCGCTGGAACGCACATGTGTCAAAGCGACGCTGCGTGTCACGCACCTGTGAGTATATGGCAGGACCAGCGCCTGGCGTATACGAACGCGGGCGTGACGCTACGAAATGAACGCCGGCGAGCACGCGCACCGCGTCACGTCGACATGTATTGGCGCCCTGACTGGTGCATGTAGTCATGTTGTCACATGACACGCATCTCATGATTATCATGTTTACACCAGTCACATACCTTTGTTATCCACTGGCGTCCCGTAATACCAAATTTGGCATGTGTGAAGCTAGCGAAACGGCCACGAGCGCATCATGTGTGTGGCATGTAGTCATGTTGTTACATGACGCGCATGTCAGGATTATCATGTTTGGATGTGTCATTTACCTATGTCGTCCGTCCGCGTCACGTAACACCGAGTTTGGTACATGTGAAGCTAGGGAAACAGCCGCGAGCGCATCATGGGCGTGGCATGTAGTCATGTTGTTACATGGCAGGCATGTTATGATGTTCATGTTAGAGGCGGTCGCTTGTGTCCGCCATGGAATGATGTCATACCATACCCGTTTTGCAACATGTCATGTGAACAAAACCACCGCAAGAACAGCAACACCATGAAATGTATGTCATGACATTCATGACATACGTATCATGATTTTCATGTTATGACTAGTGAAATATGTTATGACTTGTGAAATGTTCTCGTCATATAGTCATGTTACGCCATACCAAGTTTGGTATCGATACCACTATCCAAACGGCCAGCAGAGCTAAAAGTCGTAGGCGAATAAATAGATTAGATAGATAGATAGATAGATAGATAGATAGATAGATAGATAGATAGATAGATAGATAGATAGATAGATAGATAGATAGATAGATACGCTCAAAGGCGCCGAAGTTCGCTAAGAAATGCTTGCATTTAAAACACGAACATCAGCCAACTCTGCAGTTACAAGGACGCTAACATGAGCATTATCCTCTTGGATCAGAAATAGCTCTAAGACAGAAATCCATCAAGACCTCTTAGCTGGAATTTGGGTCCCTCTCCACCCATCGTCTTTGAAGCTCCTCAGCGTCTTTCTATAACACCATCGGCATCTAAGTGCAGCAAGCGTCTCCGAAACATACACACACAAAATAAGACGTCTGGAGGTCTCCAATATGGTGCCCACTCGTCTGTACATACACGGCTGACCTCGCATGCGGGCCGGACAAGGCATTAGCGTCACGGCTCGATGGATGGAATCGCATATTAGAGAGACGTCTAACGTTATCTGTAGACCAATAGATGACCGCTAGAGGATTTCAACAGCCATAGGAGATACTTATGAAGACGCACGAAACAGCCTATACAGGAAAGCTTCGAGGGAAAAAGCTTGTCGACAAGACGATCTACGAGCTCTGCATACCAAGAGCACTTGGACACGAAGAGAAAGAGAACGAGAGGTCACGCTCGAGCGGATACAGAGACGCCGATAGCGTGAAGTGTCCCAACATGCTGCCCGCGTAGAACGACAACTAATAACAGCAACCACGCAGGGCTGCAGTGGTAGGACAACGAGGACCCCAAAGCGACGCGAATATGCGAAGACAGAGACGTACGTCGAGTCGACGAAGGCGGACAGCCCCAGCGCCAATACTTGCTTCTCCGTTATTTTTCTTCTTCTTTTTCGACTCGGTGACAGCGACAGGCCGGGTCACGGAAAAGCTAGCCAAGAATGCCGTTGCCCCTGAGAAGACACAGAGGAGGCGGTACGAAGACGTCGGCACTATGCTTTTTAGAATCTCCAGTAAGGAGGCGTAGAATGTGTTCCATGCTTCGAAGGGACTTGAGCCCCCAAAACGTGTTCAAACTAAGACCATGACAGGGTAATGAAGCGTGGTCAGACACGCGCTATATACAAATGCACGAAATTTTGCCTATAATAACATTTCTTCAGCATATTGGGTCACGTTCAAAGCCAAGGACTTGCAGTCCTCCCGAATACTTTTTCAGCCTGTCTCTATGAATGCCAACTTAGACAGTTGCTTTGAACCGCAGCGAAGCAGATAAATGGGCAGTGTGTGGCGGTCGGTTTTACGCCGGCTTAAAAATGGGCAGGGATTCTCGAACTCTTGGTTTGCAGAGTGAATATTTCGGCTCATATATATTCCCGAGTGGGTCGACAAGGCGGATCGCGAGGGAGGGTGTACGTAGAAGTAATACGGAGGGGGGCTCGCATTCGGACGGAGCCATCTGTCACCATAAGCACTGCAGTGTATTACAGTTACCGAAAGGCTGTGGAGAGAGGGGGGGGGGCAAGATTGGTTGAGGGGGATCAGGGAGCTTCCGAGGTCAACGCTTCCGTCATCTTCGTTTGCGGAATAGCTTCGTTTTATTCGAAACTTCCGTTATATGACGTGAGGTTCCGCGCGTACGAGAGACGATGTGGCGCCGGCTGTCAGCCGCGGCGGTCGGCTTCCTGTACGGTGTAAACGGCGGGGGGTATCTCCTCCGCGCCGAAACGCAGTCTCGAGCGTTCCTTCGCGATTCGCTTCGTGCGGTTACATGGGTGTGCGTGACAGTGAAGACTCACACACGGGGGAACACGTTCCGCGCTAATTCAGTTCACTGCTCTGCTGATCTGTCTTAGAAATAAACCGTTTCGAAGGGATTACTTGAACGCTCGCTCCACTTGTTTAATACCAGGCAAGATGTGTTTGCAATGCAAGTGCTAAAGCTAACTGATGGCGCATCGGCTGCAGTGGGAGGTTTTTGGAAGGTTGAGGTTGTGAAAAAAGAAAATGGAAAAATGTGTTTGAACAAGACGAGCGACAAGGTCACAAGGACCAAGAGACATGTAGAGGTCCGCTGCAGAGGCCCCTTCTGGCCGCTCTCTACCTCGACCTCGCACCCGATGTACCTACCTGGCTTTGCTGGTCATTTTTCAGGATTACTGCTGCAGTCGAGGAAGCCGCACGGGAGCAGGTTTGTGGGAGACGGGAGCTGTGCCCGCGTGTGCACGGTCACTCAAGTACGTTCATTTTTCGTTTTTTTTTTTGCAGCTGTGATTGGTCACAGTGAGAAATCCGTGCAGGGGCGTACTAGCCTCAGCCCGACGTGCTCGCAAATCTAAGGAAGCAATACCTTTTCACGGAGGTAGACGCTTGTACGCCCAAGCGTAAGAAAACTCACGCTCAAATATCTCACTGAAATATTACCCTGAAGTTTGCAGCACGCTAGTATACGAGCCGCGAGAATTCGAGCAGGAGACGATGACAACAATCACACGCCGATCACGAGATTGACGTCTAACAAGAAGGCCTTTTGAAAATGCACGACTTGTGGAATCGCAGCGTCCACGTCTGTCTGTTTCCCTCACGTTCCTGCTTAAATGTCACGCAAGACATGTCAGATCAGTGAGCACGAACGCCTAAGCTTCAGATGGAGCGCTCGTAACAGCTCGCGCGCTCACCATCGCATTCATTGTCGTGTATGTCCACAATAAATTCATCGACATGCTCAATCAGATTCTAGTTAGAAATTAAAAAAGAACGCCAGGCTTGTGCAGAAGGCGCAGCACAGTCACAGCTAAAGCTAGAAGAGCGGCCTCTCAGGAACTTTTCTGAACACTCACTGGATAAATGCTGCAAGCATATTCTCTTGATAACCACTACGACATTAATAAAAAAATAGTAGGCCGGCATTCGCTATGCTATTTTTCGTCATTATTCTGAGAAGCGTGGTATCCGCTGAACACTTGCAAGGAATTTTGTGCCAATTGTTCATGCAGTGGCTGATGACGATGAAGAGTTGTGCCTGTAGTGGGTGTCCGCCCGATTAAAAGGTGAACAAGAACAAGGTTTTGTAATGGGTTGAAGCATTGGACAGCCCACTCGTTACGCTATTCCCATTGTGCGACGACTGGTTGTTCTTTCGCTTTTTTAAAACGCTTTATAATTCGTATTAACGCGATTGGTTTCCCGAAATCAAGCCTGCCTAAGGCAATTTTGCCAACAAGTCCGAAGCACCATTAAAAAAAAACTCTTAAAAGAACTCTTAACAGTAATGCTCCATAAGATTTAATTATTCTATTGTGCATTTACTCATTATGAAGTAGCCGCATGATTGACAGACATGCTGAGTCACCTCGCTCGACCAAGTCTGTTTTCCGAGAAGAGGCAGCCAATGTGCGTAGTGCTGTAGATGCGTTCGACCTTGTTTCGGAGTGGTTTGGACTTTTGGACATGTGTGTTTGTTTACCAGACTTTTGGAGGCTGTACGAAATTATGTCCTGTGCATGTGCGCACGTGAGCATATTATTACAGCAATTGAATGTATAGCTATATATAATATCATTTGATTGCATTATTTCCATGCATTAAAGAAGAAGAAAAACACCGGCGTGGCTCAGTGGCAGAATACTGAGCTGGCACACAGCAGACCTGGGTTCGAGCCCCAATGTGTCATTGGTAAAAGGTTTCTTTTTTCTAATTCCGTGCGTTGTGGTTAGGGACTCTGGCAGCGAGGCACCGGCGGACAACTACAGCAGCGCCTGGCCCGAGTTGTGATCTCATAACAGCTTTCGCTGTAGAAAAGCACTCGATAGACTGCAGGCGGAAAAATGACGATCATGTCCTTTCCGTGACGAATTCATATTACCGTTATTAAACGCGGCTAATGCAGAAAAGATAATGGATTCCGACCGTGTTGTTCAGATCTGGCAAGACGATTACTATAGAAATACATAGGTTTGGAGGTTACTAAGACCACACACCCATTTCTGATTTGCATGCTTCAAAGTTTCAAAGCTTTTGAGATACCTTAAAAATGGATGCAATGGTCAGTCTGAGAAAGGGCGTGTTCCGGTGCCCTGAAACAAAAAAGGTGTTTCCCGAAGCATCCATAGAATTCTATGGAATATTATGTGGGAATGCTTAAAGGCGCAATTAGTACAGTTCACGCAAACGTGACTAGATGTTCCAAGTAAACACGCAGCGCGATTCGCTAAGAGCTTTCCATGCAGACCAATATCTATTACCGTGTGCAACACTAATTGAAGCAATTTCATACAGTAGCGATCGACTATCACCTCCAGCTACTGCCCGTCTATTTCTCTTCCATGTCGTTCCTCGATCCACGTAAAAACCACTCGGATTACTCGGTGGTAGCGTTTAGTATAAGGTGGTACCATCATATAAGATGGTACCAGGTGGTAACACACACACACACACACACACACACACACACACACACACACACACACACACACACACACACACAAAAGAACGACTAATTACGAAAGCTGGAAGCGCCTGACTAGTAAACGCCGGTCAAACGGGATTCCGCCTCTTGTTTAGTTACGAGCGTCTGGCTGCAGGGCCATAAATCACCGTATACTGTCCACGTATTTGGCCCATACATACAGTAGAAAAGCCGGTGACCACCAACTTGCCGCCGTGCCCGCGTTGCCCTGTCCACGCCATGGCAGCAATGCTCATCCGCGCTGATCAAGGTGGATGATATATCTGGCTGCGAGAATCTTCGTACGAAAATCCACAAGGAAAAGGAAGCACGAGAGGCATTTATTTACCTCCACGTTCACCTCAGTTAAACGCGTTCGCAAAGCTTTAAGCTTGCGCTGTTACCTTGGCGATGGCCAAATACATGCGTGGGCTTGAAAATGGGGCGGGACAGAAAGAGAGGACGAGGAGGAACAGAGATCTGAATCGGTTGCGAGCGACGTTACGGAAAAGAAGCAAGTTATGGTAAACAGGAGTGCGTCTCGGGTTTTCTTGCGAACAGTAAAGGGCACGAAAGCACGACATTACATACGCGCTGCTCTTTAATTTATCTCGCCAATACAGGGCCAATCAGATTACAACTTTAGAGCACTACGAAGCGAGAAAACAAAGAAGACCATTATTCACTCACGCAACTTCTTTTTTTATTTATGTTCTAGCTTCCTTGTTTTTCTCAGAGAACTTCGAAACATATTACCGACAACAAAGTAGACAAATCGGGAAGCTAGAGCATAACCCAATACTTTAATTATACGAAGCGTACCATTGCTACGCCTACAGCGGCGGGGCCTCAAGAACAGCATGGCCGCGCGTTTAGTCACATGCGCATGTCTTCCGACAAGGCCACAGGCAGCGGGCTTGCGAAAATTTACAGCCCGTATAATATAGCTCTGCTGTCATCTGGACTAAGTTATTATGACTTTTCTCTTCACGAAGTTATCCTCATCTTTCACCAGAGAGCTACCAGAAGGAGGTCCTATAACTCGAGCACCCATGTGCACTAACGTTGGGCTCTTACTTAGGACTTGTTCGAACGGCCAGCGGGTGATACACGTTAGGAAGAAAAAAATAGTTGTACAACAACCAGTGATTGAGAACGTAGACTCCGAAGCAGTCCGTTACCGATACGGTGACCGCACGCAGGGTTTAATACTTCCTGAACGGCTGTTTTTAAACATTGCTTTCAAACGCGAAGAGACGGGGGGAGGGAAAAAATAAGAGCCGGACAACGATAAAACCACCGCGGTCAAGTGCTGTGGTCGAGATATGACGAGGACGAAACGCTTCCGGTACCACGTATAGTTAGACATTTTTTTTTTAAATCTCGCGGGTCGTTTGGGAACACCGAGTAATGAAGTTGCTTACAAGCAACGGCTTCGATTGCTGACAAAGAGCGACATATATACTAAAACGCGAAATCCGAGGAGCGAGGCTTTTGTGATCTGTTTGGCTCGGTTTCTGTAAACTTTAGATAGTTCTAGGAATGCGGCTGGTCCTTTGACTTGCTAATGTTGTGCTGCTCTTCATGCAGCATATGTTCCTTGGTGTCCGAAATCGGGCGGCAGCAACTACAATCCCGAACACGATGTGTTCGTCGTGCACGATACACCCACGTGCAGTCGGTACGAAATGTTTGCGGAGCGCGGTATATTAAAAAGCATCAACCTTCCAAACAGCTTTCTTGCGAAACCACTAAATCGGATCATCGTTATACGTTTAACGAATGCGCAAGTATAGTATGTAGGAATCTGATTATCAGGCCCGGCTTTCCAGATCATGAACATATATAGTCGTCCGTTAGCGAGGGGGAAGGAGGGTTGCCCCTCTTCTTGTATTTCGGATGTTTTTTTTACTCTAGCAATAAATTGTATGGCTTAATTAGCACAGCCCGGGTTCCGCATATCTGTGCAGAACTCTCTTCAGGGTTTCGAACCATCCTTCCAGTGGCACACTGTAACTAAGCTTGCTGGTCATCTCATGGCAGTGATGCTTTAAGTGCCTGTTTGTGTATCGCTTTAGGTGTCGCGTAGAGCTCGTTTATTTCACCACCCAACAGAGTAAGAAAGTTCAATAAGAAAGCACAGCTGTCTCAATAAAAAAATGGCGCGCACCTGCGAAATGATAATAAAATTGGCAAAAATTGAAATAAATAGCAGTAAGCTTCGAAGAAAAAAAAAAGGCCCCGTATCTGCATGTTACACTGCAAATGTCGTCGAGAGACGGTAGTCTTACGTCTGGAGAGAGTGAACAAAGCGTTTATTTTATCTTCTGCGTGAGAAAATCGGTGAATGGTATTCTGGAAACGCTGCGTCCGAATGCGTCGAGCGTGCAGCGGAGGCGAATGAGTGCATCGAGTCACGTCACACGTGTGACATGAGCGCTATCTGGCCGTCATCTTGGAAAACGAAGGGCGTGGCGTGCGCGCCCGTCTTCGAGGCTATAAGGTGTAGAACGCAAGGCGACGGGTAGGTGCCGCCACCGCGTATAGTCTTAGCAAAGCGTTGGAAACACTTGCCTTTTTCTGTAAGCGTTGCATTATCAGCGCAACGTGATAAATACTACGTTCCTTAGAATTACTCATGTATGTCTTTTTCTGGTATAAAGGCGTGTTGTTATGGAGCCTAAGATATGCGCAATAATCGCTTTTAAATTGACAATCGCACAAGTATGAACGCTAAAACTTGAGCGATATTGGTGGGCGCTACGGATGGGGTCCGCCATTTGGGATATCGTTTGGCGGACAGACAAACGTACACACACACAGACCAAAATTTTTGCGTCGAAGGTTACCCCCCCCCCCCAAAAAAAAAAACTATCGTCTTTAAAAAAACAAACACGCAAAAATAGGGCAAATCTTTAAAAGAAGCCACGAGCTGTCTATTTCGTGCCGGCGTGACGTACGCAGCAGCTAGAGTAGCGGCACCTTTTCGGCGACGAGCATGAAGAAACGATGCCAATTTCGTGCCTCGAATGGCTCACTGAAGGAGTACGCCGCATAGACCGGAAGGAGCATCCGTTTCGTGCTCTGATCGTCTCGGAAACATTCGCAGCGAGAGAGAGCGGACACGAGCTATACACGCGGAGGCGGAGTGCATGCTTCCGAAAGGGACCTCGCACCGTGTCACGACGTGACCGCCGGGCCTAATGATGCTGCACCAGCATCAGCAACAGTGTCAGAAGCGTGTCCCTTCGGAGAAGCTTCGGAGCATAAGGCGTCAATATATAGCCAGCCCTGTTCCGGTTTCCACGCCATTGTTGCGTGCGGGTTCCCATCGTTTTCAGTCGGAACTGAGGGCCGTATACATGTGCGGATGCACGCCTTTCGTAATGCATGGTTGTATGCGCGTATGTTTAGTTAGCTTTCGTGATCTATTGCTTCACGACTTTTCTTTATTACTGTAAATCTGCGGATTTCGTTCACCTTGTTTCAAACTGTGATTTTATGTACGAACAATGTATGATGTTATTTACCCGCACACGGTGATCTAGTGGCTAAGGCACTTGGCTGCGGACCCGCAATTCGCGGGATCGAATCCCGGCTGCGGCGGCCGCGTTTTTGATGCAGGCGAAAATACTTGAGGTCCGTGTGGATATAGATTTAGGTGCACATAAAAAAAGAACTCCAGGTGGACAAAATTTCCGTGGCCCTCTACTACGGTGTCTCTCATAATCATATGGTACTTTTGGGACGTTAACACCAACAACTTATTTTATTATCATTGTGCTATTTCTGTTCATCTATGCTCTGAAGGGGCTATAGGGTCCCTCAGGCAGAGAACGTCTGCATTTTGTCCTTGTCCACTACACTTTTTGCCTCAAGTAAAGTGCCGATTCAATTTGATTTCATACGTCACAGGGCTTAGTAACGACAACGGTGTACACTGCACGGCGAAGTGAATGAATGAATGAATGAATGCATCTGGGCTGATGCCCAAAACCTAGTTGACAGAGTGTCTTAGATATAATTAAAAAAATTGTGTCCCACATTAGCACGCATATACACAAATCATTCACTTGAAAACTGCAAAAAAATAACAGCATAAAAGGCACACACAAAGGAAAAAAAAAGAACACTGCACATATCGAAGATTTCGCTTCGGTTTGCAGCTCGTAGTTAGACCAAACTCTCTAATTAACGAAGCAATGATTGCTTGTATTCACTCTTTACTGAGCATATGAATTAACTCAAGTTAGGCTCAAAATCAGAGAAAAGTTTTTCGCGCAAGAAGACTGCAATGCCATATTCGAAGTAGTGGAGAATTCCGCGATAACTAAGAGGAACCGTCTGTTTCAGCGGTCAGCTGACACACTGTAGCACCGCGGATCTGACGAATGTCTCACTAAAGTGTACACAGCGAGATCACTTGCTAAACAATTCTATAGACCAAAGACATCATCTCTTTGTGGCCGGGGCAAAAAAAAAAAAAAATCTTTAAGTCCCGATGTTACCAAGATGCACTTGTTTCCTTTTTTTTTTACCACTCTTACGATTCAGAGCTTGTAAGGACACCACTAAGTGATCAATTGAAAAGAATATTGGTAATATTTTTTTTCCATCTGGTTTCTATACGCACTACTCGTGAGCAGCAGCCTCCATCAAAGCAGATGCAACGTACCGTACTCACGGACTAAAACGGGTCATTTTAGGGCTAAGCAATGCACATACCTTTCCCTATAACGTCTTAATTTATGATCATATCGGTGTAATTTTGTCTCGAGCACGTAGATCAGAGCCAGCATTATCTGTAGCGACCATGTTCGTCACGATATGACGTGGTTTTCTCGAGCAAGTGCACACACCAGTCGTTACGATAAATAAAACGTGACGTCTCGTTTGAATGCACGAGTACTGTATACTTAGTGAGTGAAAGAGTGAGCGGGACAAACAAGTGGATTGAGGCCAGAGCCTAGGCGGCGCCAGGGGTGGTAGCGAGACACTGGGTGTGTTCCAATACTCACCGTAGGCGGCTAAATAGACAGCTAAATAGACGGTGGCTATCATAAGTCCCCTTCCAATTCTCACGTAGCCGGCAACATAGACAGCTTCGAGAAGACCACATCGTAGACAAATATACAATGCAGGCTACTTTGCTGTCCAAACAAGATGGCGGCTCAGTGAATCACTCAGATAGATCGAATCTCGCCGGAATGGTCATCTGCACGCAAGCTGACGCTTCTCCAGACGCTCAATGTGAGTAACGTTTAATGTTTTTAGATTTTAACATTAAATAAGCCAGAAAATAGAACTGTTACGTTTGTTTACTATGGCTTTTTTTTTCCGAGGTGAGGTGGCACATCGTCGCTTAAAAGCCCTCCAGCCGTCTTCCAATTCTCGAACAGCATTGGCTCGGTGCTGTCTTCAAAGCAGTCTGCGTAGACTGTCTACGTGCTGTCTAAGAATTGGAACACAGCCGCTGTCTGCCATTCCAGTGGTTTCCGGGGCTCGCTAGAGGGCCTTGTTGCCAGGATTCAGCTTACTTATCCCCTCCCCCCCCCCCCCCGGCTTTCCCGGCGTGCTTGAAGGTGTTTTGAAGAACCTGGCTCATGTTGTCACCACCGTTCGTGCATGAACTCGCATGGGACGCATTCTAGCCAGAATTAGGTCAAGATTCGCATGCAAGCTCAGAACTAGAACGCGTGCCGCGCCGAACACCGAAAATACGCCGAAAAGGCGCTCCTTGTGGCTGCCGTTTGCATTGCATCAGGCTTTATCTTGCGCAATGCCGATGGTTACGCATTCGTCTTCAAGCACGAACGCAATGGCAAACTTACGTTCGGCAAAGAACAGATGGTCGGGGGGAAAAAGAGAGAAAGGAAAGAAGCAGGAAAGAGGGAAAGCGTGCCCACCCCCCTTTCTTGATTGCACCACGTGGTGGTCTGCGGCGTTGCGTGACGCCGTTAAGGAAGCGAAGCAATCGAGAAGACGTGTATGTAGCGGAAGCTGCCCGACCTTTCTCCAAACCGCGTGATCCTTCTTCGAGCGATCAAACCGTCGCGCTTTCGATCTTGCTTCCTCGGTTCGTCCTTTCGTTACGCCCGCGCACGCCACTATTCGAAACAGGTCCATTGTTCATTGCGGCTTCAACCAGCTTCCCCCATGTACGCTGTTCTCAGTATTGCCTCCCGGAAAGGCCAGATATACATGTTGCCAGACTGATGCGGCTCGGAATGACACGTACAAATCCACGGCTGCGCAGGTTGAAATCGCCGGTTTATTTATGTCTCGATGTGCTTGCTATAGGCGCTGTTCCTTCGGGAAAATACGGGACGTGCAAACACGAACACAAATAGAAAGTCAGAACACAATGCACAGATTGATTGATGTGTGGGGTTTAACGTCCCAAAACCACCATATGATTATGAGAGACGCCGTAGTGGAGGGCTCCGGAAATTTAGACCACCTGGGGTTCTTTAACGTGCACCCAAATCTGAGCACACGGGCCTACAACATTTCCGCCTCCATCGGAAATGCAACCGCCGCAGCCGGGATTCGAACCCGCGCCCTGCGGGTCAGCAGCCGAGTACCTTAGGCACTGGACCACCACGGAGGGGCCACAATGCACAGACGTCTACTAACCACTGAAGATGCGCACAACGGCATAAAAGAAAGAAGAGACGAAAAATTATCTGCGCATGCCCGTGCGACACGCGAAGTTACCAATCTGCTTGCGTGGTCTACCAACTAGCCCAGCTTTCTGTTATTCTAAGCTTCATTTATAGACGCTTTTTGCGGAGCCACTTTTCGGAAAGTGATGACCACTTCACGCTTGCTTCGGGACCCCAAACGTCTTCGCCTGTGGCAGTGAGGAAAACATTAATTAGCCCGAGCAGTGCTCAGAGCCGGTGCCTCAACAACTTGAGGCGCCGGCACTGAGATTTATTCGTAAAGTAACTGGTTTAGGTTAAATTACTTTGAACTACTCGAGGAATTTACTTTCTGTCTAATTAGTTTACTTTTATTCATACGTTGAGGTACACATGTTGCGGTTAAGTGGAAATTCGGAGTGCCACGCCCACTCCCTTTCTTTTTGAAATAGAGCAAATTAATGATGAAGTGATTTAATACTATATATACTAACCCAATAACGAACTTTTAACTTGTGTTGTCCTTCAGTTGCCAGGCAACTGAGGAACAATCCAAATGACAACTTATAGTTTCAGCTGAGATATTATTCAGCTGTTGCAAGCTGAGGACCAATCGAACCCAAAAGAAAATGAAGCAATAAATAAAAAAATAGAACAACAAAGAACTGTAGGTGATATATGAACGAAATTAATGGTGAAGACAAAAAACAAAAAAATTTCGTACTTTGATAACATCAGCAGTGTTCTTCATGGTATGCGCGCGAAAAAAAAAAACAGCTCGAAAATTGAGAAATAAACGTGCTGAGAAACAAAAAGACTAGCTATGAGAGGGGAGATTCTTCGGTGGCCTGGTGGAAAACAAAGTGAAAAAGGAAACGTGGGAACGCCGAAAAAATTTTTCTTTCGGTTACTCGGCGGATGGCGCCGCGGATCACACCTGTGGTGGTCGTGCATCCTTGATTTTTCGGCACGTGACCATTCGGCGAATGCGTGCGGAACGTTCCGTTTCATACCAGGCGGCGACAGCTTTCCGCATGCATCCACGTAACCGTGACGCGGTTCCATCGAGGTCTGGACGGTTGTCCTAACGAGCCCACCGAAGCGAAAGCCGCATTAGAAAACTTGACTGCCCCTATACGGCTTATTCACACCGGCCTCTCGGAGGTTACGCTACAATGTTCGTCGGAAACAGTCAGCTTTTGGTCAGTTTGCTTTCGAAAAGTGATTCGTTATGGACCTCCATTTCACCGTCGACCACGCTTGACTGGTCCATCACCTGATTGGTGCAGCCCATCTGACTCGTTAATCATGAGAAGAAAGGGGGGGGGGGGCATGCAACGCAAACGCTGTAACTTCCGTTATACGGTCACATATATAACGCGTTTGTGTACCGGTTAATTCAAGGTTTTCTCAGACTATGGTGGACTCCAAACTTTTGACAACGACTGCGTGACGTACCGTTCGGAGCGTGGAGTTGAAAAGTGGCCAACAAACGTCACTATAGTAACGTCTGTGAATATCAGCTAATACCCAACGCGTGGATAATAATAGTCAACACGACCTGTAAGTCGCTTCTGCATTGTCCACATGGAACGGTAGGCATGCATGCTAACTTATTGCATATAATACACCACGTGGCCATTCCTTAACCAATACCAAAACGCCCTCCATACTTCTATCGTACCCGTGTATCTTTCTCTTCAAAGACTAAACCATGAAGTCGAACTCGAAAATCATGATGCAATGCTGCGGAGATTACGTTTTGGAACGGAACCTGATCCAGACTGGGAAGTCTTGGCGTGGCCTTGTCTACAACTTGTCGTCTCTCGAATCGCAGGAGCGGTAAGCCGCTAGCAGTTTAATGACTGAGGGAACATCAAGCGAGCGCATACGTGATCAGCGCCATGGCCGTGTAAAGATTCTAAGCTTTCAGGCATGCCTCTCACTCGGTGTCTTCAACGCGGTCGGTTGTTTCGATATGCACGGCAGAACTCGTGATAAGGCACGCATGAATTCCCGGAATGCCATACGTTCTCTTAGAGCAATCTTGGCCGCACGCCGTGCTAATCCTGGCCGGGCAAACGAGGCCCACGAGTGAGCTGATCTCTGCTCAAACGGGTAACACGATATCGAAAACGAAATGCGAACCGCCGGACACCAGTGCAAAACGGCGCGACGTGCTGTCGCCGACGCAGGGGCACGTTCTATCACCACAGAAGACGCTTCACCTTCACCGGCGGCCGTGCGTGCCTTCACGCGACTTCCGTGCCTTCCGCGTGGCTGAAGAT
Source organism: Rhipicephalus annulatus (assembly GCA_013436015.1). Taxonomy (NCBI): domain Eukaryota; kingdom Metazoa; phylum Arthropoda; class Arachnida; order Ixodida; family Ixodidae; genus Rhipicephalus; species Rhipicephalus annulatus. The sequence continues at coordinate 141,164 of WOVY01006157.1, read as the reverse complement.
CATACCGCATTGTAGCGCTTTTTACCTGAGAAGAAAAAGTGGCGATAGATAGATAGATAGATAGATAGATAGATAGATAGATAGATAGATAGATAGATAGATAGATAGATAGATAGATAGATAGATATGAGCAACGTAAGGTGGTGAAAGGTATCAATCAGATGGCAATGTCAGTTGGTGAAGTGATTAAAGCGTATACGCCTCCAATGCAGGAAGTCCCGGATTCAATTCGCAGCGCTGCAGGCGACCCACCGGCTATTTCCCAGGTGCCACTGTGCATGCATCGTTTCCCCATCGAAGAGACGAGAAACCCTGTCGTAGGGTTTTAAGCACGCCTTTCGATCTCGGAAGCTTTTGTTCTGGCAATCCGGGTTGTCACGGCTCGCTGCTGCGAAACCCTTGGGCCGAGTGGAAACAGCCTTCTCGTCGCAAAAATATCTTTGCCATTTGCTGGTCACGTCAGGTCAAGCACCATGCTTTTCGGGAACATCGTCTGAAGAATAAAATTCAATCTTGAGCGTCCTTCGTCAATACGGTCCATTTGCTTGTTTATTTTGTTTGGATGGATGTAGAACGCTGTGCTTTAAGTAGACTGTCGGCGAGATGCTATGGACACTGACGGCGAACATTCACTTCTTTAAGGAATGTTTCACATACCAAGTTCGAGTCCCACTGATAATCTGCCGCGGTGGATTAGTGGCTAAGGTGCGTAGCTGCTGACCCAGTGGTCACGGGCTCTATTCCGGCAGCGGCGGTTGCATTTCACGGAGCCGAAATGGTGAAGGCGCGTGTAATGTACAATGTCAGTTCATGTTAAAGAACACTAAATGGTCGAAATATCCGAAGCCCTCCACTGCGATGTCTCTCATTATGATTAGGAGGTTTGGGGCGTAAAACCCCAGTGATTATTATTAATAATATTATTATTATTATTATTATTATTGCATAACTAATACAAACAAACCAATGCAAAAGTATCCATTTACGATGCGGAAGTGAACTATGTACGCGAAAACACGGCAAACATTTCCCTGCGACGCCTCTGCATGGGCGGCCCGCCAATGGCACGAACGGTGTGTGTACCATGAACGGCTGCAGGGAGCGGCGAGAGCGCAAGGCGACCGGTGTAACGGAGATGCGACACGAAGAGAACGGGTTTCCTCTATTCCGATCCTGACAGCCGCGCGCGAGATTCTCTGGCGCCCATGCACGCAACACGCACAAGAGATAGCACGACTCCAGCGCCGCACGAACACGCGCGCCTCGCCCAACGAGATGTTCTCACGCACCTACACCAGAAGGCGCTGGCGGCGCTGTACAAGCTGAGACAGGACGTTCTCGCGTGCGCTTAGCCTGTTTGATGTCGACGCTACTCTCTCGGGCTTCCGATAAGCGTAAGCGAGTTTCATAAGCCGCTGCACGAACATTCCAGCGCTTACTATGGCGCCTGTTTAATCATCTGCAGCACGCGTAAATAATGGCAAGCGACACTGAACAAACATCTTGAAATTTACAGAAAGAGAGGAAGAAAACGTAATTAAAAAAAAACGAAACAGAGAGGATAACCATAGAATAAGAAGAGATTGCCCCCTGCAAAGGCAACGGCGGTACAAAGAGAAGACAGTATACGAAAAGGATAGGTTCAATCCGCACTTCTTGCTCGCATGTTATTCATGGCATCATGTGTACAATTGAGCCAACCGGGTTCTCTTTGTTTCCAATTCACGAGCACGCGGTCACGCTCTGCTGGTTGCGTTGAAGTGCTTTAACATACCGGACCATCCTGGTACTCCTCCCGCCTCTTTGAAATTTCAGAACATGTTACTTTATGTAAGGAATGTCATCGTTGCCTATACAAACGATGAGAAGATACGAGGAGACATTCTTACACGCGCAAAACTGGATCGTTCGGAAAAGCATAGGGTGGAGTACACATCCACAAGAAACGCTGCTTGTTTCAAATTTTTCAGGCGGAGTCTTCCTTTGCTAAGCAAGGCACTGGCCGTATCGCCTTTCGAGTGAAGTGTTCTACTCGCCAATTTATTTACATTCGATGGGATACATGGAGTGATGCACATTCTGCACACATATAGAACAATATAGCCCCGTTTTGAAAACCCATATTGGAGCTTAGACCAGACACGTTCGTAATTTTTTTTTGTTTTTGAGTGGTTTCGAAGACCATGATGACGCCGTAGAAGCGGAAACGGTTTTAAAACCGATGACGCCGTAGAAGCGGAAGCGACCGAAATGCGGCAACAAACTTCTATAGTTTCGTATTCAAAACCTCTCCTCCCTTTTGACGTCCGGTAAGCGATGGTCACTCGATACCGTAGGAAGTAAAAAAAAAAACGATTTGTACTCCGCAAATGAACGACCAAACACACACGAGTCTATAACAAGCGTAAACAAGCCAATAAAACTACGAACGACAGCGGGCTCGAGGAGAGAGAGTGACAATAATGAGAGGCTGATAGCGGCGCACCCAAGTGGTGCTCCGATGCGAAGTGAAAAGCGGCCACTCCGAAGTCGCTCTGAAAGATTGCGCTAATCGAGGGTGAGCGGCACACAAAGCCTTTCGGTTTGATACACCGTAGGATGAGGCTCCCGTCAATAAGCAACATTTATTAACATGACTTCCGCGTATGTCAATGCTGCTGCCGATAGAATAGTTGTCGGTATACAGGCCCTGCATTGTGCTTGCTGCGCGCTGTGCGTAATACGTGTGGCTGGAGCTCAAGATTCGATAGCTCAGCTCCTGAATTATAAGAGGGCTCACAGCGTATCAGCGCCAATACCCACGCGTCTTCTTCTGGTGTGGCAGCATAGAAAAATCTCAATAAATGAGCAGAAGAGATACACTCTTAAGCCCGTACAAGCTTCTAGGAGCGTTTGCTTCATTTTTTTCTGTTTGTTGGCATTCATACTTATTCTTCCTTCTAGTTTTTCAAATCTGGCTTTGTCTTATTACGAGCCACACGCCTGTAGTAACAAGGACTGACTTTTACAAAATTATTTGTAAATTTTATCACACAAGCTCCGTTCAGTGCATCCAGAAGCTGCTGGTTAAATATCGGAGTGCAGAGTCGTGCAGGAAATTATGTGTCTCAGAGAGGTTGAAATGAGTTCCTGAGTGGTGTCTCTACACTTCATACACCACTTGGCGCTCGTGGCATAAACCATACCAAGCAAGTCAGTTCCTATAGCTATTCTCTGCATGTTTGTCAGTAGCGTTGCTGGCAATGAAAAGCTTTCTTTGGATAACCGCGTCATGTAGCGAGAAACTCTAAGTACTGAGTCAAAGCAGATCACAGTTACTATAACGAGAAAGCGCAACGAAAAGGACAGCGTCGTGGCGTGCCACTTTCTGCAATCGAATGATTTGTTCCGCCACAAGGGCACATTGGTGCCCAGGAAGTAACGGCTACATAAGTGTAACCACAAAAACTCAATGCCAAAATGCCTCAACCTCGTTGTTTCGAGTCCTACCACGAACCCATTCATCTACCGTATACGGGCGCACGCATTCGGGACGTTACATGACAACACGGAGTGGTATATTTTAGTAACAACTTGGTATCCTACATGCATGCCCAGTTCTATCAGCGCCGAAAACCGGTACGACAACAAAGAAGCATCTGTAAACCCTTCACTGCACCTTCCCAGATCAGCATGGTCAGCGGGCCGGATGCATCAGCGCGGGAAGGACCCAGCCCACGCGACCAGGCCGCCAACCCACTACCAGCAGCAGCAGCAGCAGCAGCAGAATCCACCGCGCCACTCTCGCAAGGTCGAGGCCGTTTCACTTGGGTGGGAGTCGGGACGGTTGCCCCGCTCGATGGCCAACTCCCTCGCCGGACATCCCGGCCGGGCCGCGGCCTTGCCGAATTCCGCTTGCGTGCTGCATCGTAATTTGGCCGCCGCTCCCGCCAAATCGGCCGCTCAGATTCGGCTTGGGCCGGTCGGTTGAAGGAGGTGTTGTGGGCCTTTGCGCGGACAAAAGAGCTCGGCCCGGCCTTCCCCTTTCCCCCTTGTATACACCGTCTCTTTACTCTATGTACGTTCGGTCGCGATAGCGGTCCCCCGCGTCACTTTCTGGTGCTTTTATTTTCTAAACGGGGCACCTGCCCAGATAACGGTCACCGCTCTCGCGAGGTAACTCCTCCCGCCGGCCGCGGGAGGCCGATTACACACTGGCTCTTGAACACCCCCCTATCCCCTCCTCCGACATATACAAAGCGTTCGTTGCCCCATTCCCTGAATTTACGACAGATTTGGTAAATCTTGGAAATAGCCCGGTGACATGGCTAAGCGGAAGCAGCTGCTGGCCACACACGAAAAATAAAAAAAAGTGTCCCGAGTTTGAAGAACGCGAATTTCTCAACGCTATATTCCGTTGAGAGATATGCACCTAACACCAAAAGCTTTCAGGACGCGAAAAATTAAAGAAAGCTATATGATCACTTTGTCTGGGAACGTAACCGCGAAATGAATGTTCTAGCTTGTAATTCGTGAAAGCAACGTGTAGCCATCAGCTGGGATTGAAGCATTACGCACAAGTAGAGAAGAAATTCGTATATATGTTGTAACGGGCACAAAAATCGTTTAAGAGTGTGTTTACAATGCATACGTACGTACACGCTACAGCTCCCAAAGGCAGGCACGCAAGATGGAACCTAGCCTGCTCGACATATCATCAGGCGTGGAACCAATTGCGGAACCAACGTCCCGTAAACTTTTGCTGTTGGGCGTATGTACGTTTAACTCTCTTCCGGTCCATCAAGCCCTTTGCGTTTGTTGTGAAAACAGAGCATCCAGTTCGCGTTGGCCCACGCGATTCATTCGTCCATCGCGCCACCCGCGTTGCGACCTATTCTTATTTTCGCCTTAGCGATTATAAAGGCGCCGGAGAGGTCACAAGCAATCGCTCGCAATTATTTTACACGGAAGAGTTCAACCCCTTCTCCCTCGCACGCCATCTATAGAAAGCGCACCAGCCGTGCCACGTCCTGGATGTAAATAAACTCTGCCACTCGGAGTTCCGTTTGCTAGCAACCGAGTGGGCGTAATAATTTTTATTTCGTGTCTCGGAGTGCATACCAAGAGAAGGGTTGGTTCCTTTCGCATTTCATTAAATCACCTCTTTCGCTCTTGAGTGTGCGCCACACACTACGTCATTGAGGCGCAGGTATAACCGACCAGTCCACACTAGTTTGCACTGAACTGCAGACCAAACAGCCTCCGCCGAAGAAAAACTAGCACAAGTTACCGTTCAGACGAATGTTCACTTGTGCTAATCTTTTTTCTGCGGCGACTGCATGCATGCGGGCCATAGTACTGCCCGATCACTCTTTGAAGTGTGACGTAGAATACACGAGGTACCCCCCATGCCTAGTGCGCGCGTGTCAGTTTGCGTCGTGCAGCTGTTAATCGCGATCAACCGGGGAAGGAGGGAGGAGGATGCTTTCTCAAAACTAAACGCGGTACTCTCTTCTCACTCTCAGCGCTGACTCCACGGCGGTTGTTTGCGTGAAACAACGACAGTTGCTCTGCGAATAACGAATTGTTTCGCTCGCCGTTGCAGCCTGCAAGTTCCAGGCGCGCGTGCGTGTGAATGCGTGCAACAGAGCCGATAGGAGAGACCCCGCCGCCGACGAAGCTGGCAGTGTCTGGCTGGAGCGAGAAAGGCGTCGGCGTTAGCGCCGTATATCGACGATGCGTTCGCGAAGCATGTTTCGGATGCCTTCGTGACTGGTCGTCGACCCGGCCGGCCGCGTTCGCCCGGGAAGTCCGGCGCCCCACCGCCGCGAAAGCTGCGGCAACAGGAGCAGATCGGAGGAGGAGACGCATGCCGCCAAGTGAATACCCATGCGGCATCGCAACAGTCGCTAACGTAGCGAGGTAACGGTGGTACTGCGGAGAGCTTGTGGTGTGGCGCCTAAGCAATGCGTAACTAACTAACTAACTAACTAACTAACTAACTAACTAACTAACTAACTAACTAACTAACTAACTAACTAACTAACTAACTAACTAACTAACTAACTAACTAGCTAACTAACTAACTAACTAACTACTGACTAAATACTTTAGCTAATTAACATTATCACGCCAGCATGTGTGGTAAGTGAGTCAGTCATACAAATATAGACAGGGATCGAAACAAGCAGTACACATCAAGACATATACAGATCAAAACCTTACCAATAAGGGAGAGACTGTAATCACTAGGGAAAAGTAGGAAGTAGGAGCCACAGTGTAAAAGTGCAGGAGGGCTGAAAGGCGAGTGGCAGTGAAGCTTCCGCAGACATAAGCGCGTGCACTGGTGTTTAATTGGCCATTGTGAATAGCACCGCAGTGAAACAATGAACTGTGTGATGTGTACGAATTCTATAGCGTTAGAGTCTGTAGACGGTTAGTCTTGCTAATGTAAACACCTCATTAGAATTTAAGCACCGAAACTAGATCGTTTATTCTACTTCACGAGTGAAATGCGACAGCGTCTAATCACGCTGTCGACTAAAAGCAACAATATTATCCCTAATTATGCCCAAAACGTAGTCTTCTCGAATATACCGACCACAAATAAAGTGTTCGTATCAGATGCGGATGGACATGTACAACAGAAACGGCTGATTTGCTTTTGGAATAGTGATTAAATTACAAAACGCATTACAACTGGTCGAAAACATTCGCGTTGCACAACACACCCAATACCCTACTTTTGAATACTACTTTTGATGAGCAACGCAATTAAAACCACAATTCGTGTACACTATATTTACAGCACATATGCACTGACATCTCAGACGTCTTTCTTCCAAGTTTTCCCGCTTGATATTTGGCCCCCAGAGTAAAGTTGAATTTCATGTTTTTTTTCTGTCCCCACCCTCCTTCCTCAGTGCAGGGTTGCCTACCGGGCTCAGCCCTGGATAACCTCTCCGCCTTTCATCGTCTCTCTCTCTCTCTGGTGTTCCCTTCCTGCCCTTTAGTCAACATTGTGTGTCGTAGGGAAGCGGGCATGCTACATTTTATTCATAATGGGTAAAGTATTTCGTTGTTTTCTTTTCCTCTCTTTCTTTTTTTCCTTCTTTCTTTCCTTCTTTCTTTCTTTCTTTCTTTCTTTTCTTTTTTTTTATATGATCTAAGCGCCATCCTCTCATGTGCGGACGAATGTGTTTACGCCAGCCGGGACTCGCAGGAGTGAACTCGGAGCTGGAAGTGCATTCGTATTGCAAATATAGAAGGCCACACGTGTGTGATGCTTCACAGGGATTTCTCGGTCCGTACGTCTCGTATGCCGAATATTCAGAATTGACTGTTGCCCTTTCTCGACCACGAATGCAAGTGCCAGGCGGTATTACCGACTACGACTACAAGTACCAGTGGTACTACCAATCTCTGACTTAAGACAGAACGGTGCGAGGGCATAGAATAACCGAGAGGATATATAAAAACTTGAAGTTATTCGCTCAGTAGCTCAATGAAAAGAAAAAAAAAAGATTTAGAAGTGGTTCACATCACGTAGAACTGCAGAAAAAGAATGTCTTGCTGGGTAAACCAGTGACGCACACTTCGTGGACACAGATGAAACAGTAAAGCTGGCGGTGTTACCTTCGTCAGGCTGATGCACATTTATATTTTGCAAATCTTTCAGATATGTTCCATCACTGCTTTTCGTTAAGCTCTCTTTGTTAAGCTTTGGGGCGGCGGTGCAAGCGGTGTGCAGTGGAAATATCCCAATTTCTGTGACACATATGCACGTTTCTGACGGTAGTTTTCTGATAGGTCACGCAGATTTTTGTTTGTGGCACACACTCGTTTGTTGGGATAACTGCTGCCCCGATTTTTGTAGACGAATGGCGAGCTGTAGCATTTACCCAATGTCTGGTGCACACACCCGCTTATAATGCCCACAAGCGTTACCACGGATCCCGAATATCAAAAGCTCGAACGGAAACAGCTTCACTATCAAAACGGAGGTACGAGGAGGTTAGCCAGTGCTGGGAAATGTGGCGAAGGTAATGAAAGATGACAGAAAGGAATGGTGTCGGGTTAAGGTGAACTATTGTGCATACCTATATACACTGAACTGATACCGCGTCATTGCACTGCACTATAATGCAACAAATCAATCATAGGGTCCTTTACGCATTAGCCTATCAGACGACTCAAGGGCGAATGCTATCCGGTGTGGCTACCTTATAACTATAGCGTGCGCTTCATATCACGCGAACGGTTTATCAGAGTTTCTGTCCGGTCTTTTCCGGTTTACTTAAGTGGAGTTACACTTCCGATGTATCAGTGGTTTTTTAGCTATACCGGAACCGGTGATAAATAGAAGAATATAAATATACACAGTACAATCTATTGAGAAGAAAAAAAAAGATGGCCTTAACCTTCGGGTAATCTTAGGCATAGAATTCCCCCTAAAATTGACAATAAAGGGAACTCTGGTTCTGCAATCGTTCAGTCACCATGGGAATAACGGGTAGTACACAGATCTGCCCTGTCTTCAGGCTTGTGCCTTCGAACTCACTTGTGACTTCATTCATTGCAGCGTTTCGGTTTTATTTCGAATAAAAGAAAGCACCATTGTGACCTTCGTGTGCCCCGCCACGGTGGTCTAGTGGCTAAGGTACTCGGCTGCTGACCCGCAGGTCGCGAGATTGAATCCCGGCTGCGGCGGCTGCATTTTCGATGGAGGCGGAAATGTCGTAGGCCTGTGTGCTCAGATTTGGGTGCACGTTAAAGAACCCCAGGTGGTCGAAATTTCCGGAGCCCTCTACTACGGCGTCTCTCATAATCATATAGTGGTTTTGGGATATTAAACCCCACAAATCAATCAATCAATCGAACTTCGTGACCATATTCATATTGGTGAGCCGAAAGAGGTCAAAACAGTGAAGTGCAACTGCAGGACATATGTAAATTGTCGTCTCGTGGCAATGCGGCTTGAGGCCACGCGAAGCCAAACGGAGCCAAAAGAACTAAGATTAGACAAATTGGAGTACTATTCGTCATTTCCGTGCTGGCTGAAGCGCCGTGCGTTGCAGCCTCCATAAACACTATAGCGCCAGAGTTGTCTCTAGAGTATACCACGATAAGAAACTCTATGGTCTCAAGCAAATAAGGGATGGCTAGACTTGTTGTCCTCTGCGCCCATATTTCCTTACCCCAGTACGGGATAGCCTACCTGATGCTATCTAGTTAACTTCCCTGACTTCATCTTTCCTATGAGCGAAGCTACAACGAATGTATCGATGACATTAGCGTGACGTCACGAATCTAGCATCCCACTTAGCTAGTACTACAACATGAGGACTGCTATGACGTAAATGCAAGCCAGTGCTAGCATCCTGAGCGTGTACCACTGCCGTAGTGTGCGCACGTGTCACCTCTAAACACACTAAACCAAGAACAAGAGAAACTCGAGCTATTGTTGGCACGGATTCATGATGAAATAAAGTAAGCGAACGGACAAACACACGAGAAAAGAGCGTTTGTGTTATTCCTATCTCTTCTCTCAATTCCGCGTTTGCTCGCCAGCCTTTTTTCGTCGTACTAACGACGAAACCAACACACCTACCTAATTTTCAATCATAACATTTATAGAACATCATTTTTTTTATATCGCAACAAGAGCGCTTCCCAGCAACTTTGCATACCGCGGTGCAGCTCCGTCACTGGCGGCTGTGCTCCGAAGGAACGGCCATCGGCCCCGGCTGGACCGTCCTTGACCGACCTTTCTACCGGGCCAGCCGGACGGCTTGGCCCGAGGCAGGATTACAGGAAGGGGAGGGATGCCCCGCCCTCTAACTGCCCGCCGAAGCACTATAGGAGAAACGTTACATGCGAGCGGACCCCCTCCGAACGCAGGCATGCAGGCCGCGGGACTGCCGTGATTCAGACGGCCGCCACTGTGAGATCGCCGCGGAGGACCCCCCTTGTATCCAGCCCCAGTGCACTCCCGATACACTGCAGGTTCTTTCTTCCGCGATTGAAGCTGCGTCCGCTTCATGGCCTGAATCATAATTCTGCGCGATCAAAATTAGGCAGAGCGCGACCTTCACAATAGCCGTGCAGCTGCGCCAGTTCATAGAAGGGCGCAGGCGACGGCTGGCACGGGTGCGGCGAGGAACTCTGCTGGTGGCTCTAAAGGGGTACTAAAGGTGAACATCGTGTAATAGGTATGGAGTGGTCGACGTGCGTTCTTTCGAAACTCTCTCGCCTTTCTTTGTGTTTTTTTTTCTTCTAATGCGTTCGTCCCTCGCAGCATGGTACGTTGTGGTGGGCAGGTTCCTGCTTCACTTCCCTCGGTATCTTACCACTCAAAGAAATCATCAATCTTCCCTGAGTGAGGAGATAAATGCGACCCGTACAGTGTTTCTGCAAGCAGCTAGTGTTATTCTGTGTCGTGCGAGTTCAAGGGAAGAAAGGCACAGCAACGGAACATTTCTGTGCAACTTTTCCTATATACAAGCCCCCACATAACTACGGTGAATAAACTGATGCTGCAACAAGAGGTACTGTCGGTAGCTTACATTGCATCTTAGTTTGCGGCGAAAAATTTTTTGCGACGAAACCTGCACGGTAACGATGATGGTGAACACGATGACATGACCGTAGAGACACAATGGTTGACTTGCTGTAATCCAGTTGATGAACCTAAGATACGTCTCTTCACGCCACTAGCAATGGCGAGGCAGTGTTGCGCAGCGTCTCAAAGCGCTATAGCTTCCGCAAGAAATGATGCCGGAGACTGGTACGGCTTTAGGCTTCCTAAACGAAGTGTTTCTGCACGACGTGATGCAAGTCGAGGACAGCGATAAGCCCGAAAATTATTCACGCGCTCCGTTAATGAGTCTATCGGCATGACGAAGAGAGGCGCATGTGTACGTGCTCTCGCATATTAACGAGAATCTAGACTATACTCCTAACAATGTAAAAACAAGACACGCACAACAGCTAACGCACGTCTCTCTCTCTTTCTGTAAGAAGCATTTCCGGTATACGTTCTCAAGTGAGCGTGACTGTTACAGCGACATGCAGATGAGAGAACCATGAATGTAGCACATGAATGTTGTCGAAGTACGCCCCTCCGGCCGACGGGCGAAGTACTGCTGTGACAGTATACTGTCACCATATACCATATACTGTCACCATATACCATATATGGTACTTTATAGAGCTTCCTAAAACAGGAGAACACACTACGGGAGGTACGTAAGCTGACCCGGGCCACGAAATGTTGGCATCACAAATAAGATGCGGAGGAGGCGGAAGACGAAGGAAATGCAGAAAGGTCAACGCAACGTGCGTTGAGTATCCTACGCAGGTGGAAGTGGACTAAAGGGTCGAAAGGTATAAAGAAGTGAGAATACAAACTCATCCGCGTGAGGTTGAACAACGCTGCTGGTTTGCAACAAAAATGAGGGGAAAAAACGCAGCAGGAGAATAAGAGACGTGCCAATATATCCTAATCATTTAGAAAAACAAAAATAAGCACACACTTAGACTTCTACGATGGACTCTACTTTAGGAGATCAGTTAGCTACCCTTCAACTCGAAACTCCAACGCAAAGCGCCGTCAGAATGTGTGCGTGTGAGTTCGAGAAAATTCTCGATGATTTCGAGAACAAACATCTATTGTTCGGAGTACTTATAGTTGCTCGTGCGTCAAAAAAAAAAGGGGGGGGGGGAGAAATCTTCACTCATCACCATTATCATAAGCCTTTCTTGTGTCCACTGTAGGACGAAGGCCTCTCACTGACTTTCCCGCAGTGAGTATATTTTATGCGAGCAACACTATTTATTTCTTCACCCTACATGATCCTTTCGTGTCGGCAGCTTCGCTTCACATTTCTTCATATCCATTCCGGTGTCCTAAGTGACCATCTGTCATCTGTCCTTACCACGATATGACCTATCCATGTTTGTTGTTTCCTTTAAGCATGAACTAAGATGCTAGTTAACTATGTTCTCTTAACCACTCTGTTGTCTTCCTATACCTTTTACTAATATTACTTGTCGTCCCATCAAGTTCAGCGTAGTGCGCCACACTCAAGGCACAGACAGGTCACATGCAAGCCGAGTTCCCACAACCGATGAAGACGACGAACACTCAAGCCGATGAACAAGAATGAAGAAGTTGGATGTGCTATAATGAATGCCCACACCAGGGCTGCACTGGCTACTGTCGCCCGCCTGGCGCTGCCCGGAAGCATAGACTCCGCCTGCAGTTCAGAGCTGGGGAGCTCTGAATCCCATTATCGAACGTATTAGATAAACTAAATCTACATATAATATCATTTATAATTGGTGATAAGCATCATCCATATTCGAGTAGGTGGACAGGGGCAATGTCGATTGCATCCCAAGAAAGCTCACAAGCATTCAACTAGGCAGGTGTTAAGCGTATGCTCTCTATGCGGAACATCTAACACTATCTTTTAGAGAACTTCGCTTCAACAAATAATAAATCTTTTAGTGTAAAGACAGAGTGCCAGTGGTGTACTGCTTCAAGCAGCTGTCATCGATGTAGACTTGCGGCTGTGTCAAAAGTACATTTGCTAGCAAAAGCTGCGTACTTGACTAGGGAAACTTAAGTGGTTTTACCTGTTTATTTCACGAAGTAGCATTAAACATTTGAGGATTTCAAAAATGGGTTGCAGATTTTTGCTCCATTCTGCTGTTGTGACGGCTGAGTGCTCTTCAGTAGTTGAGTACGAAGTACTTCAAATCATTAAACAGTTTTTGTAAACCCACATTTGAGTGCAAATTTTGCATTTCTATAGGGGCGAAGCCCCTTAGTCGGTGGGTCGTTTCCTCTTCTGTATGTAGCAGGCGGCCTCGTCTAGATTTTGACTTGCTCAATAGATGGCATTGTGTGTATATGTACTTGGAAATAATATAACAAGATGGCGTGAGTGGTTTTCACAGCATGTCGACGGAGTGAATGATGATGAGTGGGGCGAAGCGTCCATCCGTGTGTCCAAATCATCCATGCGTCCATCCGTTCGCCCGTCCGTCCATTCGTCAGTGCTTGCGTCCGTGCATTCGTGCTTCTGTTCGTCCGTCCATCTGCCTGTCTCTGCATGCTTCCATCCGTGCCTTTGTCCGTCCGTGCTTCTGTCCGTCCGTGAGTCCATCCGCCTGTCCACCCGTCTGTACATCCGTAAGTCCGTCTGTCCGTCCACGCTTCCGTTCATCTGTCTGTGCGTCCGTGCTTCCATCCACCCGTCCAAACGTGCTTACGTCCATCAGTCCATGCTTCCATCCATGCGTCCATCAGTATGTCAGTTCTTCCGTCCGTGTCTCTGCCCGACCATCCATCCGTACGAACGAATGGGCACACGGATGGACGGACGGACGGGTGGAAACTTCTTTCTACTCATCGCCATTCACTCCGTGGATATGCTGTGATTGTTTTTACAAAGAAATAAAAATCGCCCCCCCCCCCCCCACGTACCTTGGGAATCGACGTTATGCGAAGCACGCTGATGGAAGCCGACTGTGTTTGAATTTTTAGGGGAGAAGCTCCTTACGCCGTGGGTCGTTACAACTGTAGTAGTAGTAGTAGTAGTAGTAGTAGTAGTAGTAGTAGTAGTAGTAGTAGTAGTAGTAGTAGTAGTAGTAGTAGTAGTATGTAGCCACCTCTAGTTTATGTGTTGCTCTTTAGATGACGTTGTGTGTATATGTCCTTGGGAATAATATAACTAGATGGCGTTAGTAGTTTTCTCAGCATATCTACGGAGTAAATGATGAGTGGGGCAAAGCGTCTGTCGGTGCATCCGTTCGTTTCAAGGAGACAGACAGACAGACAGACAGACAGACAGACAGACAGACAGACAGACAGACAGACAGACAGACAGACAGACAGACAGACAGACAGACAGACAGACAGACAGACAGACAGACAGACAGACAGACAGATAGATAGATAGATAGATAGATAGATAGATAGATAGATAGATAGATAGATAGATAGATAGATAGATAGATAGATAGATAGATAGATAGATAGATAGATAGACGCGTTCATAGACGACGCGTAGTTTGCTAAGAAACCCTTTGCAATTATTCAAAGGTTCCCTAATGAATCCACCTAATACGACTCCTTGGCGAAGGCCACATTTTACTTCCTCTTCTTCTTCTCTGAGTTTTTCTTCTCAGTCGGTACAATGAGCCCTACCTACGACGTGCCTGCTGACTATATCTCAGATTTCCATCGTAAAAAAAGACTGATTTCTTTAAGAAGTTCATTAGTCTATATTTATTCTATTTAATAAGCGCTATTATGGCATTTTTTTCACGCCTGCTGCACCTCACTGAGCACTGTTAAGTAAATTGTAATTTTTCCCGTCCCAACGTAAGTATTTTCGCCTTGCTTGATTCCCTAAAGCAAGATTTCACAATTCCTACTTGCGTGATAAGCTCATATCATCTTCTTTTCATCTCTCATGAATGGGTACATAGGATTGCAACAATGCACTGCCCTACCTGAAGCTATCACGAACCACTTCAGAATAGAACCCCCCTTCCTGGCACTGTTGTTAATGTCAAGCACAACTTAGTTTCGCTCGGTTATCACACGTAGAATTGCTGCCGGACTCAATTACTCAATCAGTTTTTTTCATGCGCATGTGGCATCATTTGCACTTTCATTTCACCTCCATTCTGTGTACATTGTTACTCACTCCCCTCTGAAAATCTTTTGCCTTTATGGTACAATAAAATGAAATTAAGGGAATTTCCGTCTCGTACTTACATCAGCTTAGAAAATTTCGAAAATGTTACCTGCAATAACGCGTATATCTGCTTCACATGTGGGTGAGTAAACGCATATATATAATGAATGAACGTGTCCTTTGAGGAAGAGGCCAAGACCTGTGAGCCGCCATGTACTGTTTTTCGTTCGGCCTAATCTCTCCCTTGCTTGAATCCATTATTTATTTACTAAACAACATAAATTATCGCAAACTTACCGGTCGAATTTCAGTGTTTTGCGGTAGAATGATTTAAATTTTCACGTCATCTTCATATCGCCATTTTTCACATTTTTTTGCGCCATCAACTTTGACTGGACTTACTGTTATGCTGTTTTTAGGGAACAGAGTTGCGAGTATGTCCAGCCAGCATTGACAGCAATGCTGTGAAGTCACACCCCGTTTTTTGTAGGCGACATGCTCGCGGCATGTCTCCTGCGCGGAATGATGTTTACTGGCAATAACTAGGGTTGATCTAATTCGCTGCAGCGGCTCCGTGGGGAAATGCCAAAATATGCCCGAGAATCCGCGTCTTCCCCTTGCACAGTTGCTAGCGGCTTTTGAGAAACAGACGCGAGACTCCGCTACCTCAGTTGGAACCAACATATAAAAGCCAAGGAAGGTTTGTGGGACGTTATTTCTTAACTTGCAGGGTTACTTTGATCCAAAGGTCGCAATTTCAGTCCCTGCAGGAGGCAAGGTATCTTTTTGTCTACATTTTCTCTTGAAATTTACAGTGTAATTACCAGAAAACAGTTAAAATAAACTACGATTACCATCTCCTATGCCTTCCTTGGCTTCAGTGTTTGTTGGTTTTCATTATGGTTGTGTTGAGCAGTGAAAAACGAGTCCTTGAATTGTCTTTTTTTTTTTTTCGTCCGCTGCCTAGAGGACGCATATACAGTAACTCCAAACAGTTTGGGAAGGGAGCACCACCTATGGGCGTCTGAAGGCATCGTTAACCCAAAGCGCTTTTTCGTTTCGCTGCCAGGTGGCACTGTGGAAGAGAGAAAAAAAAAAAAACTACTTGACAAAGAAGATGACCCAGCCGGAAGATGCTGGAACCGGCTCCGAAGAGCGCGGTTTTTTCGAAAGCATCACGGGGTTGCTCGGTGGAGGACTCGACGACGGCGTCAGGGAGAGAGAGCGTGGACCTAGAACGGAAAGCGCCCAACAGGTGTCGCCACTCACCGGTTGATGGAGGAAGTCGTGCAGCGTGTACTTGACGGCACCGCGGCTCATCTTGCACAGGGTCACAAACTGGGCATCGCGGGCCTCCTTGTCCCTCAGCACTCTGCGTGAAAAGTGCGGGAAAGCGTGAGGAGAGGTCGCGAAGGACTACCTGCCGCATCCTCAATTTGCCGAGAGCAAGGGTTACTGCAGCGCAGCAGACAACGCGCGTTTAAGCATTGTCACACAGTTTGGGAGCTCTTGTTAGCGATCGATGATCGCCGTGTAGATATATCCCGCGCCTTTCCTTGCTTTAGCACCACGTGCGCAACACTCATATCTCTAGCATCGCGCTGCTAATCAGCGCGATACAGGCAGTTTTGATAACTTTTTACCAAGCGCACAGATTTCGAGCAAGGAACCTCAATCAAGCCAGACGATTTTTATTGTTTTGTGATCGAAACACCGTCCGCAGAAGGCGACTCTTTTTTTTTCCTCGAAACTCTGCCTTTGGCATAGTGGCAAAGCAGTGTACTCTGACTGCCCCCATTTCTCCATATATCATCGCAAGTTTCATGAAGTAGGGAAGTATCTACTAGGCCATTATTCGCCATTCTCCAGAGAAGCATGGTACCCGCTAAACGTCTGTAAGGCATTATGTGCCCCCTGTGTTGTGGCTGATGATGATTGACTATGGCTGATCCTTTTGTAATGTGTTGGATGGAATCAACGCCCCTGCTTTTAAGTAAATATTTTTGTGTCATAGTGGTGAGCATTCATTCATTCATTCATTCATTCATTCATTCATTCATTCATTCATTCATTCATTCATTCATTCATTCATTCATTCAACAACTACCACCACAGATGTGTCTACGATTACCTTTTTATAGTTATTATCGCTCCCTTTCACAGTGTTGAGTTATTACTGAAAATATCTCATAGTCACGATATATTAGTGCAAAACGTGCAAAAACATTGTCTGTGCGGACTCTATCCTCAATGTGATCATGCCGTTTGTACTGTACTATGCCCTTAGACTCTACTCATGCTTTATGCTCCACAATCAGCATCAAAGGAAACCCTAACAGCAACAAGCCTTCGCGGTGGTATAGTGAACGTCGTCCGCTTATCACTATGGACAGCCTGGGCACGCATACATGCGCATAGCTACCGAATGGGATGCGCGCGCCTGTCGATCGTGATTAGTGGACGGCGCGCACTATACCATCTCGAAGGCTAGCCGCAGTTCGGGTTTCATTTGACGCAGATAGTACATAGTGCGATTCATTACATTTCATTATCTTGCTTTTGTTTGCTCTAATTTAGCTTGTATTTTTGTGCTTTTTAATACTTCTATCATAATTATTGGATGGCCGACTTTAACATAGGCTACCTTCCCATAGTGTTCTTTTTTTCATAAGTAAGTAAAAAGTTTGGGGGTTTCAGAAGTCAAAACGACGAGGATAGCCGAAATGAGGGGATCAAAAGTGCTCTGGGCCACCTGAGGTGCTCGAATATAACTAAATCGATATATAAGCACACGTGTATTATTGCACTTCGTTCCCGTCGATATGCGGCTGCCGTGACCGTGAATCGAATCATCAACTAAATTGTGCGTGTCTAAAGTTTGATCTACATTGAACTACGCTTGTGCTGTGAGGGATCCGTGGAAGGCAAGTTACATGTCCAACTTAGAAAGAATTAACAGCATGGCTGTTCAATTTGTCTGCTCTGTTCACACAAGGAGTTTCAATGTTTCAAAAGTAGAAGAAAACGTGGTTAGTAACTTCGTTGTAAACGAAAAGATTATCTGAGATTGAAAAGTTTTCACTACGTATTTCGTAACCGAACAGGTCTAGTGCATTCGCAATACTTTCGTGAACCGAGTTACGTTTCACAGCGACTAGACCATGCCATTTAAAGAAAATAAGCTGCCAGACTGACGCATTTAAAGTGTCATTTTTCCCACCAGAACGATAAGCTAGTGGAATCGGTTGCCTCCCGAAGTAGCGGAAATCACTTCACAAGAAGTATTTTGATGTTCACTTCTGGGTATCCAGCAACGCAGTCACACGGTTGCGTAAGGACAAAACTGCACTAAAAACCCGCTTTATATTGCGTGCATCCCCCGTATGGATTCGCAAGTTGACAGTGCACCGCGCTTATTGTAATGTTGATGTTGTTGAACCTATTTCTTTATCGTAATATTCGCATGGTTGTGTAAAAAAAAAGCTACTATAAAGCTGCTTTATGTTGTGTATGTCCTATGTATCACTTCGTAAGTTGCATTGAATTGCGTTTATTGGAATATTTATGTTGGTGGAATCTGTATTCCTCTATGGTAAAATTCTATCCTATTAGGCACTGTGGGTACTATAATAAATAAATAAATAAATAAATAAATAAATAAATAAATAAATAAATAAATAAATAAATAAATAAATAAATAAATAAACCGTTCTCAAACCTAACAAGTGTAACGCCTCACCAGATGAGCCACTACGGCGGTAAAACGAAGTAGAGAACTCACGTGTGAGCGAGTTACGGGAAGTACATATGCAAATACGCTACCGTACGACAGTACTTTTCCTTTGCCGGTCGTGGGGCTTTTCCCAGAGAGGGCACGCCAACACCGCAAAATGTGCTTCACAAATCACTGTCAGGTCGTCACGCCGCATTGCTTCCTGTCAGCCTACGCATTGTTAACAACTAACCTGTCGTTCGGAGGACGCAACTGTCGCTAGAACTGGGAGTGGCACAAGCACATCGAGCGGGAAAGAAGGAAGGCTACTGTGCTGCCTCACCGCATTTACGTACCGTATTTCTGTAACTCGTTGTGCGCGCGTGTGCTGCCGAATGTGCTGTGTTTATCTGTCTTCCCTCTCTACTGTCTATCTTTAATCTCCCCCATCCCCCTCCCATGCGCAGGGTAGCAAACCAGCTGACTATAGGCTGGTTAACCTCCCTGCCATTCTTTTCCTCCTATTTTCCTTCCTTCCGTGCAACTCGTTAAAACTCTCTATATTTGTCAGCTTGTACTGCTGTACATCTGAGCAGAGAGTTGTAAATAAAAGGCAAACGAGGAGTTTGTTTTCTTGCGTTTACACTTCGATTTGATACGCGTACAAAATCAAACGTAACGTCTAAACTGTAAGGCAGAATCAGAAATAATCGACAACGGAATGTAAAGGGTCAACAAAGACAGACAAAGGGGTCGCAGGATCGAATCCCAACCATGGAGCCTGCATTTTGGTGGAGGCAAAATTTTTGAGATTCAGGTACCTAGACATAGGTGCACGTTAAAGAACACCAGGAGTTCAGATTTTCCGCAGCCCTCCCCCACGGCGTCCCTAATAATCATATCGCGGTTCTGGAACGTTGATCAGCAGCAATCAATATTATTACAAATAAATACTAGTTCCACGTTAAGGACAACAAAGGAAGGAAATTGTAAAATCAAGAAAGGCCCAATGCGCAAAAAAACCGATGTCAAACTCTTCAAAAACATTCTTTGGTGTTACTTACATGAAAGGATGGTGGTTTTAAAACAAGCTTGAAAAAACAATAAACAATACTGAAAGGTGGCTTTTTAGCACACTACGGTTACAATGTAAAGAAGCCAACCAACTTGTATATTGGCTTCTTGGCATGGTTGTATTGCTCTGCTAAAAAAGTAGCTTTACAGTCGAGGTATTCTAAACACTGACCGCGAATGTCAGTGCTTCTGTATAATAATAATAATAATAATAATAATAATAATAATAATAATAATAATAATAATAATAATAATAATAATAATAATAATAATAATAATAATAATAATAATAATAATATATTATTATTATTATTATTATTATTCTTATTATTATTATTATTATTATTATTATTATTATTATTATTATTATTATTATTATTATTATTATTATTATTATTATTCCTGCGGTTTTAAGCCCCGAATTCACGACATGGTTATGAGAGACGCCGTAGTAGAGTGCTCTGAAAATTTGCACCATCATTGCTTAACGTGCCCCGACATCTCAAAGGACAAGGGCCTCCACCATGTCAGCACCATCGAAATGTGAGCACCACAGCCGGAATCAAAGTGGCGACCTTCCAGTCAGCAGCCGATCCCCCCAACCACACGGCGGACTGTCATCTACGATAGCACCATATTTCACAGTGAAAGAAACGCCAAAGGAAATCTTGCTGTTCGTTGGCGTATAAAAGTTCGACATACGTTTCAGTGCTAACGGTCAAGGGCCGAAATTCAAAAAGTGGCGTAAAAATTGCGACGCACTAGTATACAGTGTGTACAATCGTCAGCAAAACGAACGCTCCGATGCGTGACCCGAAGTAATTTGATTAATGGCCACCGCAAAGCGCTGAGCGGTGTTGCCGAGATAATACATCGATATGCTTGAACAGATGTACGGGTAACGTTATGCTCGCGTCAGTCAGACTATTTTATAAGACACGCTGGGGGAGCGTTAGTGTAAAGCTTGCTAACGACTGCACGTCTCGCTACAGTCCTTGTAGTCTGGTGATGAATCGTTATCGATGAAAATCCACCAGCTAATCGCAAAAAAAAAGCTATTATTGCAAACACCATAAATAAAATTACTGCTTAGTCATACGGAAGCATCAGGGCAAAAACTAAGCAATAGTTTACAGCAAGTGAAAGCGTAATATTTAGAGTACTCATTTTAAAGCGGGGAAGATGAATTCGCACTGCAGTGAACATGCACACTGATAATTTCACGAAGATTATTATTCATCAGTTGCTTTTGCAAAAAAAAATCAAGCCAGGAATAGCTGTAAGCAAGCTTTTCAGTGATCTTTTTTTTGTTCGCCACGAATCACTTTGCGCATCCTGATTAGGAGTAAAATCTCATTACTATTTGTATAACTTGCTAAAATTTTGGTAAACGTAATAAAATGTAATTAGGCGTACCTATTATCGAACTAACCCTTGCCAGTAGGGTAAGCTGGATTTTTAATGTGCACAAATAGAATAAAATAAATCAGTACGCATGACTTGAACAGAGAAGAGGTAAGGGGGGTGTGGGTTCCTCGGTGGCCAAATCACCTATGTGTACAGACGGGAACCAGCCCGAGTACGTAGGTTTGATTCACGGGCCCAGTGATTCCATAGCGTCGAGAATGAAACGATAAAAAAAGGGGGGGGGGGGTCATCAATGGCATCTATCAGCTCCAAATAACCTTTGAATTCGAGAATCCCGGGTGCCCAATATTGATCCACCATCACTCAATTCGCCATGCTTCTCAATAGTAACGTGATTTTCACACGAGATCCGCACAATTACATTTATTTAAGCTTTCAAACTAACGTAAAGGAAGCACATGAAGGGTACGTCACTACCAAACAAGACGCCATTGATTTTCTATAACAATAACGAAAGTCCTGGTTAATCAATATGGTTCATAAAGCGCATAGCTTTATTTGCATTACTTGTATCTACATCATCATTTCTTTTTCTTTCTCGTCTTCGTTGCGTGGCTCTCAGATGTGTAGTTTCCATGCCAGTGGAAAAAAAAAACAAAATAAAAAGAGAACAACACGCGTTGCGCCAAAGTTGGCTTCCCCTTTTAAAAACAGGCTTAAGTGTACAGCATGAAAAACAACTTACGGTAACACTACTCGTTGGAGAGACGCTTGGTATTCCTCGTACTGGCTCCAGAGCAGCTTAGAGAACGCGTTGCCTGTAACGACAGAAAGGAGAAAAAAAACACCTCATGAGGCTCTGTGACAGCCTTTTATGCACTAAAGGCAAATACGAAAGGTCACTTTCAAAAGACAACAATTATTGAAAACACCACAGTAGCTTGTAGATTAAAGAGGCTTGCGGGGTTGTAAAATTTGTACATTAAATAAGCTGTGAAACTTGTACAATCGCGTTCAATGTACTCTTTCGAAACAAAATAAATTTAAGGCTACGTTAAAGCTGCCTACTCTGCACGACAGCCATATTGTGCCAAAAAGCCCACTTTTAAACTTAGCAGGCTTTTTTTACATTTTAGTCGTGACATGATTGAAAATCTCACCTCCTTTTTTCCTTCCCAACATTTTGCTCTTATTTGCAATCATATGCATGTATACGAAGTATAAAATATATTTGTTTGAAGATTGAAAGTCTGAGATTTCGGCTACATGGACACTGTTTACCGCGTAGAAAAGGCATTGTCCGAATAAAACAACTGGCGAAGGTCACATTTTATTTGTTAGCGAGCTGGTCAACTAACCATATTTCTCTCTTAAAGCAAATGAGTTCTGCGGAAACCAGCAAGGGGGCGAAAGGATTAATAAAGGGAAAGATGCCAGCTATCCATTTGTAGCAAGAGTGACCACCCCGAAAGGGCGTTGGTCGTGGGTTCAAACCCCGGACAGAACAAATTTTCGGCAACTAAGAAGCTTTCCTTTCTGAGAAATCCGTATTAATTTCCTTGTGGCTTCGTGCTACGAACGGGTCATTGTCTTCTTTTCCTTTATTAACTTGTTCCTCTCTGTAGAGGCTGTACTTTGCAATGATTCAATGAGTTTTACCTTTGATATATGAACGATAGGCTAACAAAAGCTCTTTCTCCACGCCTGTTGGTTTATTTGAGCCTTCTCTTGACCATTGAACAACAACAAAAAATGTACCAAATTTATCGCAATTTTTTCTTTGACTGGTTTGTAAACGTTTTATTTTTCATCACAACAGTACCCTCTATTTTAATTCAGTGACGTTTTTTTAGTCATACGTAAATAGGTGGTTTGTAGAATGGTTCACTGTACGGCTTATCTGTCTTGCAAAAAAAGCTCAATTTAAGGCTCGACACACCACGAAAATGATGGACAAGATACTAGATAACACAAAAGGCGAAAAACACACATGAATAGTGGTTTTGTTCCAGCGACTCCTAAAGCAGAAAGTCTTTCCATGGTTGGCCTCGAAGCAAGACGATGCATCAAGACCAACGCCAGGGGACACAAAAACGAGACCCAATGGGTACAAAATGATACGACTGCCTGTCTGGTGTCCGGAATGGCTATTACTCAGAGCTGTTGTAAGACTAGGGGTCGTCAAATTATATTCTCAGACGATGATGAAGACAATATATAGGGTTCAGTGGCGCCAGGCCCAGTTTTGGCCAAACAAAAACAGTACTGGTTTGTGCATTCAATTCTTTTGTTTTACGCTGGCTTTCTTTTCCCTGAGGCATGGAGCCAGCCAAGTTACACGCAGTGTTCTCAAAAGGGGCAAAATTACGAAAAGAGAAAAATAAAGGGCGCAAGATGGTCGTGCGTGTCCAGTGGCAGGAATCGCAGCTGTATGCGATACGATGTATATCATCGGCATAGATTCGCTGTGTAACATATGTTTATTCTTGAGAACTGTAGTGGTCATTGCTTGTGTTGTCCGAGAACGTCATGGCGACTATACGGTTGTAAACGGTCGTAAACACGTTAACTCGCTCACTATCTGCTGGAGCGCAAATTTGACCTCGCACGTTTCTAATCTAGAGAGGTAATTTTTTATAGATATAATGCGACATATGCTTGCCCTTAAAGCACGATAGGTACGTTGATCATGACCGCCTGAGAGCGCTTTTCATAAAAAAACAATAAAGAACAGAATAGACAAACAAAAAGCGGGTAAACTGTGACACGAAGCAAAGCGCTCTGTCTCCATGCTACTGCGCATGCACATAAGTAATACGTTACCGAAAGTATACAGTTGTATCTGTCACTCTTGGACACCCTGTTAAGTCGCATTTGCGGCTTTAGCCCCAGTTGAGCTAGCAGCCACGCTGAGAACACATAATAAGCAAATATAATTCTGATAATTTACGCAATCGAGGGGCCAAAAGTACAGCGCTGTTGCTTTTCCAGTCGCCTGTTGGTCACCCATTCAAAAACCCAAGTCCGGTTGCCTCCTTCTCACGACCGCATTACGTATAGCCCGAATGAGGTACGAATGCGGCAGCTTTCGCACCACCGCGCAATCGCTAATGCGAAGCGACGATGCCTACTGGCGTCAACTGCCCTCGAGGCCTGTTCTTCTTTCTATTTCGCGCAACAGCCGACGTGTGCAGGCAGAGTTGCAGCCTAAAGCGTCGTCCTCTGACGTCGTCGACGATTAGTGGACTCATTCGTTGCGCGGCCTCGCGCTGCCCGCGGCATCTGTTGCAAAATAGCGGCGGCTCGCCTTGGCGGGCGAAGCAGATTGGATGAGATTAAGCAAGACGGATCCGCGAGTTACTGGGGCCACTCGCGAGGCCGCTTAATCGCCACCATCCGAGTTAATTTCTCAAATCTGTTATCGAGAGCTACGCGTATTGTGGGAGGTTCCTCCAAAGACCCCCCTCCTCCCTCCAAAGAGAGAGAGAGAGAACTGTTCACGTTTTGGCGCAACCAATTCCTTCTTTTCCTGCGCTGGAGACGGTCTCTCCACTGCTTGCTGTGAGTGAGCAGGTAACGTACCCCCTCTTACGCTGCTAAGCTTTACCCTCCTTCTCCTCCTCGTCCCTTTCCTCCCTCCGCAATCCATTTTCGGTTGGACGTCGCACGTCACGACCCTCTCGCCGATGAATGCGCCTTGTAGTCGAACTGTCGAAGCTGCGTAGTGTCGATCGCTTCTCGAATGCCGTTTATGATGACGGGACGCGAAACCCGTTTTGACCCGCATCGATGAGCTGCAGTCCCGTGCGATTGTAATTACGAAACTTAAACGGCCCCGTAGGCTCTCACCTTACGTCTTTCTCGTTTATTCGTTTCGCGAATACACTTGGCCGCGAAACTTGCTAGCAAATGTAGTTTCTGTACAGAATAGACGCCAATGCAGCTGCTTCTGTCCGTGAACTCTTCAATTCGGGTGTCGTCGCACGGGAATGAAGTGAAAAAGAAACCGATCAAGCGCAATGATGGTATTTTCGGTTATGCGCAGAACATGTATATTCATCATTCAATTATTCATTAACAGCACACGGGAAGAATCGCTAAACGTTTTTTAGATGCGGAGCATCTAATACTCGAGGCTTGTAGTGCAGCGCCGTCCGCAAGCTTCCTCCTCCTTCTTCCACCATCTGTGCATCCCTTCCTCCTCTACACACCGCGCGCGCTTCACTCCTCCACCATCTGTGCACCCTTCCTCCTCTACACACCAAGCAACTTTTCTTTAATTCTCCTTGTACACACCGCGTGCGCTTCTCCTCTTCACGAACATTCGCTAGCTGTATAATGTAGCGCACATGCGCCGTCACGCTTCGAGAACATCGGCAGCTGACGCGCGCGCATGCGCCGTCGCGCTTCGAGAACATCGGCAGCTGACGCGCACGCATGCGCCGTTGCGCTTCTCCCCCTTCTCGAACAATGGACAGCTGACAGTGCATGCGCCGTCGCGCTGTATATATACTCAAGGTCGGCGCTCGCTCGCTCAGTTGCCGCTCGTCGGTTGGTTTGTACGGCGCGTTGACGTCTAAGGTCGCGGTGAAATGAATTCCAACGAATCCACAAACACAATGATCGACGTCCCTTCGACCAGCGCCGCCCTTTCGCATACGTGTGTACGTGTTCACTCATTTAACACCCCCTCCTACAACCACGT
The DNA here is from genome assembly GCA_013436015.1 of Rhipicephalus annulatus. Classification (NCBI taxonomy): domain Eukaryota; kingdom Metazoa; phylum Arthropoda; class Arachnida; order Ixodida; family Ixodidae; genus Rhipicephalus; species Rhipicephalus annulatus. The sequence continues at coordinate 115,615 of WOVY01006157.1, read as the reverse complement.
TAACCAATTTAGCCATCGACCCAAGTAAGTCGCAATTTAACACCCCATTTCACAACCACGTTAACCAATTTAGCCATCGACCCAAGTAAGTCGCACTTTAACACCCCGTTAACCAATTATATGCTCCGCATCCTCCCCAGTGTTCCCCCGAGGGAAGCTGCGGGCAATTTTTTTCTTTTTTACTTCACGATTGTAACGCATAGAAGAGCAAAGCGAATACAGCTTAAAATAGATTGAAAACGAAAGAGGATTTGAATGCCCAGCCAATAAGTTGCATTTATTAACCATTTTCGGGAGCAGTTGCAAAAATAACGGCTGCGTTCTCAGATTGATCAATCCTACGCCTGATCGATCCTGAAGGTTGTTTTGGACTTCTCAGATACTGTCTGCGCGAGTCCTTTTAAGAAGCGTGACACAGTAATCGACCAAAGAGCGGAAGAATACGATTTGTGACGACTGTTATGTTAACAATCGGGCGCACGTGCACTTCATTATGACGTCTGACCAAACAATAAAATAATAAAAAACAGTAGCGATACACGTAAATCTTCGGTGAACCGGTACTTGTTCTCAACTAACGGTGACGTCAACGATAAGAACAAGACGTTTACGAAAAACAGTCGTTTATACGTTCGTCGGTAAACTCATTTGTCAGAAGCCATTCCGTGGAGCTCGTTCAGACTCATATTTGTCCACTGACGTTAGGTAAAGCATGGACCATGTCAAACTCATTCGATTTGCATTGAAGATAAGCATGATTGTCTATCAATTTAAATGTAGCCTCATGCTGTGCCATTTAGGTGAAGGTTACATACCTATGTCTGTGGTTTGCGAGCATAGAAAATATACGCAGTACCACTGAACTTGCTTCAAAATTCAAACGCTGATTTAGATGTACTGGAAGCTTATGCACCTACATAAAGGAGTCAATTCGGGAATTCGCATCGACTGATCTATGCGAGAATATTCCATGTCGACAACGACTACAGCAGCAGTAACAACAACCTCAACAACAAAAAATAACAGTTTGGCAAACTTGAATTATTGTTATTACATTTTTACGACCCATTTGACACAGAGAACACATTTCGTAAGATTTATTGTATCCTGGACAAAAAAAATATTTTACAATCAAACACATGCATACAGTTCCTAATGGTACGTCTACCCTGCTGGCGTTTTTTTTTGGGGGGGGGGGGAGTGGGGGGGTCCGCGTTAACTAGGCCACCGAATCCTTAAAATAAACTTCTTCCTCCTCTTACTGTGCAAGAAAAAAATTGATATTAGATGAGCGTAATAAAGTAAATAAAGCAAACTCACAAAAGTCTCCGATATATAGACTCTCTACAATGACGAATGCAGTGGATCGAGCTCCCGTCGTCTTAAGCGCATGATTCTCAATCGTGAGCCCAGAAATGACGCCGATATACCACGTCCTTCCTTTGCGTCCTAATACCACACGCTGCTCGACAACCGACGGAGAAAGAAATTATGCGCCCTGTGCGCGTCAATTTTTTCTCACGATATCCCAGTTTCCACCACATTTGGTTGTTTTATGTTCTTCCCCCCCCCCTCTCCTTGTTCCAATAAGCGCACGTGCTATCTGACCCCTCGGCTGCAGATCATGTCATCATCTCCCGGAAAAAAACAGGCGCCCCCCTCCCCCGCCCCACCGTTGCATAGAAATGGGGCTACTTTAAGCTCGAGAACATTTCAGCAACCGCACAGCACACGCAACACAACACCAGCGGTACGACGTCGAATGCTGTTTGCTACGCTCAGCCACGCCGGACAAAGCGTACGCTCTCGTGGCGTCTGCTCTAGTGACTTATTTACCGAACGCCACAAGCATCGCACCGGCCAGCATCGGCGGGTGAACACGCGCTGTTTTTTTACCTTCTTCTTCTTGTTGATCGCCTTTGCAAGCAGTGAGCTTCTATATAAGCCTACATATACGTGAGTGCGGTACGTTGGCACTCAAAAAAAAAAAAAACACCACGATGAAGCTGCTCGGCATTGACCACGAAGTCGGAATGCCGTGTCATCAATCGTGAGGCCCCCGGCGTGTGGCGATCTCGAATCGCGAACTACCATGCCGACGCTAGAGACCCCGTGCTGCTTCCTTCGCGTTTTCGGGCTGCCCCGCCTACAGAGCCACTGCCCATTGAAGCTCGTGGACGTATGGTTTACAGTTAATCCCGTCTGTTAATCTGTGTGTGTTCTTATACACAGAGTGCGTGCGTGCCATCTTAGGACTCAACAATAACAATCTGTAGTGATATACACAACTTGGGATACAATAGTGCTAAAGAAAGAGAGAGAAAAAGAAAAGTAAATACGCTCGGACCAGGATCGAATTCAAAAAGCCTCAAATTCATAACTTAAATTTGAAATTGGCAGGGCGTCTTCGATAATGACATCCTAAGCATAAAAATGGCTGAAAATTTCGTCTTGATAAAAATTATAGTCTAAGATATCTTCGTCAACTCACGCTTGAAAGAATACGGTGAGACCGCTTCTTCTCGTCCCTTACGTGCTTATTATATGCTAAACATTTTGTGCTTCCCTGAGCTTCTAGTTTAGTATGCAGCTTCTTCACAGCTTCCAAAGCGTTCACCAAGAGATGAGTGGTATCCAAGTAGAATTATTATTTCTGTTCATAGCGTTCGTTGACTGTATACGACATAATGGCGGTTTTGATGACGTCTATGGGCATGTACCCTCAGTTGAGGAGACGTGTCCAGAACAAGTACGCAGATCATGCGGATGTGTGCCCTACTTGGAGAAAACTTCAAACAAATATAGACATGCGGATCAGCGCACGCGTGAGGTAGCCGAAGATTTTTTTCATTAAATCCGATAACAAGTGCATAAGTTATCCATCTATCACTCTCCACGATGAAGAATATAACTTCCTGTTAGAAAAGTCATGAAGCGTGTTGTGCTGTGTAACGCATGTGCCCATGCGCACAGTTTGGTGACTCATTGTCTCCTATCTATGTCCTTTCTTTTTCCAAATAAATTTCAGTTGAGAGTTCAACGCTGTGTCCCTTCTCTGTCCGTATCTAACCCGTCGCGCTGTAAAATATTCCACGATTCCACCATGTACATAACGCAGATTCAACTGCGTCACAAACCCAATCAAAGAAAAATGTACGCGCATCTATAGCGAAACTCGCGTCAGAAGCTTGGAGGTCAAAAGTTGTGTGAAGCGAAGAACGGCCGATTTTATAAGCGAAGATTGGCGATTGAGGATTCGTAAAATACGACGAGCGCGCAACTACCCAGGGACATTCGTTCGTCCCTCTTTTCTAGTGTTTTTGTGTATAGTTGTGCGCTTCTATTTCATGTAACAAGAAGCAAAGAAGCTTTTTTTTTTTTCAGCGAAAGCTCTTATGAGATCACAACGAGGGTCACGTGTACGTTGCAAACTGACCATATAGGCAGACATGATGTCAGGAGAAGAATCACGTTAATATGAGTAATGAAGCGCTTTAGAAGACCAAGTTACCAACCAGGAGTCATACAATGCGAATTGATTGCGTAACGAGTGGGACGTCGAATGCTGCAACTCATTACATAAGCTTCAGGCATAATTTTTCATCATCGTCAGTCACAGCATAAAACTGCTGAGCCGCAGGTCGTGGGAAAAAATCGCGCCTGCGGCGGCTGCATTTTCGATGGAGGCGAAAATGCTGTAGGCCCGTGTGCTCAGATTTGTGTGAACGCAAGAGAACCCCAGGTGGTCAAAATTTCCGGAGCACTCCACTAAGGCGTCTCTCATAATCGTAAGGTGGTTTTATGACGTTATAGCCCACATATCAATCACCAGTCTCAACATAAAAAAATTGCACAGAATCGCTTGCAAGTTTGTAGCGGGTACAACGCTTCTCTGAAAAGTGATGAAGGATAGCGTGGTGAATATTCTTAAACAACATTTTAAATTTTCAACTTCAAATTCTCGGGCGATCCCCAAAAGCAGCTACGTGCCATAGATTGAAGGAAAATCAACACAATTATTGCCTCCCTACTACTCACAAAAATTATGATTTTTGGCGTACTGGGTACCCTGTCAATGCGTTTGTACGGTTATCCAAAGAGTGTTAAAAAAAAAAAAGCTCTGAAAGGCTGCTCGTCCAGCTTTTGCTGTAATAGTGCTGCGTCATCCACGCTGCATGGCCTGGCGGAATTTTTTTCTTGAGGCCCCTGTAACGTAAAAATAAATGCTGTAAAGCTCCATATATTTTGCATCAAATTTGGTAGCGTAAGCCATTACGTGCCCATCCTCGTCAAGGCAGCCAGACGGCGAAGCACTCGAAATGCACGTGGCTCTCGAGCTGTTCTGACGATGCGTGGATACAATAGCCAACAAAACGGAGATGGTTGGACGAGAGGGGCTTTCTGGGGTGGTGAACGAGAAATAACTGAATCTTATGAATAAAATGCGTATTGTTAGTGCTCTATAGTCTTTTCTCATGCAGCGAATGCGTAAGTAGAAATGGTGGCCCTGGCTCAAGCAAGAAATAAAGAAGCTTTATTTTCTTGAATTACGGTGCTACTTTGAAGTAGTTCGGTCGCAAAAAAAAAGAAACCCACATGTGTTTCAAATAAAATGTCTTAGAACCTTTTATTGTTACATAATTTCGAATATGAATGAGGTACGGCGAGTGTGAAGCACACCGCCGTCCCAGGTGAATGTTATGTAAAAGTGATTTTTTCAATTGTGTGATGAATAACTGTCATGTGAAAAATTCTGGGCCAACAATTTGCTGCGACATCTTTTTGCCTAAATGTTCATCCAGATTGCTTTGCAGGTAATTAATATTAAATTGAATTGTATAATGTATTGAATGCGTTTCATACCATGCGTGGTGCTACTGAATGAAGCGTAAATTAATGGTATCGAAATGTTCGCAAGACAGAATCGTAGCCAATCCAGTGGTGCTGCACAAGTCAACGGTCATGGCGGCCGTCCGACGGCAAACAAGCACTTTCCAACGAAAAGCTGCGTGATTCGGCCACTGCTTTCTGAATGCACGACGCGATCACTTCGCGTGACTCGGTTACGCTTCCGGAAATCACGACAGTTCTTTTTCAACGAACGCAATGTAGTTGGATCACTCATAGTACCATTCCAAAACTCCGGTTTTCCGTTAACGAAGACGCGCCCAGGCACTTAGGCAGTTACGTGATAGCACCGACACGAACACAATAGATTAGCCTTCCGCTTTGCGTTCCTTCAGACCATTTCGCTTTCCATTCGAGATCCGCGAGTGTGCACCCAACTATCGACTGATTGCCGAGGCGTGTCACTGATTGATTTGACATGTGGGGTTTAACGTCCCGAAATCACCACATGATTACGAGAGACGCCGTAGTGGAGTGCTCCGGAAAGTTCGACCACCTAGGGTTCTTTAACGTGCACCCAAATCTGAGCACACTCACCGAGGTGTATCGATCGAATTACGTTTAGCTTACCCGTATAACTACGAGTAAGTTTAGATGCTATGCCGTATGGACACGTAACATACGTCAATCCGTTATACGGGTATCGAAATAAAGAGTTGCGTGACCCAATCGCTTTCGTTGGCGGCTCATATCTCAGCTGACACGAGGGATCGCCAATGACGTTACGAGCGAGCGTGAGTGTTATTTCTCGTCCTTCCACGCGACCGGTTCTCAGTCACGAGAAATCGGCTGCGTGCGGCGAGCAGTGGGTCCCGTATGGCATTGCATGCCAGAGTCGCCACAGGCTATGCATTGGCATGCGCTCTCTGCATCTGGCCTTACGAAATCGACAACACTCATTGCACTAACCGGACTCCGGTGTCTCAAAATGCCCCGCCGCGGTGGTCTAGTGGCTAAGGTACTCGGCTGCTGACCCGCAGGTAGCTGCATTTCCGATGGAGGCGGTAATGTTGTAGGCCCGTGTGCTCAGATTTGGGCGCACGTTAAAAAACCCCAGGTGGTCGAAGTTTCCGGAGCCTTCGACTACGGCGTCTCTCATAATCATAGGGTGGTTTTGGGACAATAATCCCCACATATCAATCAATCAATCAATCAATTAATTAATCAATCAATCAATCAATCAACCAATCAATCAATCTAGTGTCTCAAAACGATGTTTTTTCTTAATATTTAGTTTGTTTGTTTGTTTATTAATACTGTCAACCCCAAGCTGGGGTTTTTACAGGAGTGGAAAACACATACAATGAAATAGTATGTCATGAAATACGTTACAAAATAGAGACATACAGCGAACACAGGCATTTACACTAAAAGACAAAATTAAACACAGGCATGTGCACTTGCATTCTGCGCATTGAAAACAACAATTAACAAAGCGAGAGGCAATATACATTGACATCGTGAATTATAAAAAAAAAAAAAAACTACTATGACGCATCTATTTCGGAGAAAATAAGCGATTCTAAAGCTGCAGAAAACGCCGTGATAGAGGAAGACATCGCGACTTTGTTTGGTAGTTCATTCCATTCTTTAATTGCCCTCGGAAAGAAGCTGTATTTAAATGCGTCGTTTCGGGTGGCTGGTGGCTGTATATATAAGGTGTGTTTGTGTCTAGAGCGCGGATCTGGAGAAATTTCAAAGAAATCTAATGAGTTGATTTTAACCTGACTACGAATAATGAGGAATAGAAATTTCAAACGGTCATACTTAGTTCTAAGTTCTAAGGCTTGTAGGTTTGCACGGTTGCAAAGTTCGGAAGCTGAGTGCATGCGTTGATATTTATTGAATATAAACCTGGCAGCCATTCTTTGAACTTTCTCCAGTTTATATAGGTTAGTGGTGGTATGAGGGTCCCATACTATTTTACAATATTCAATTATTGGTCGTACTAGCATTTTGTACGCAAGACTTTTTACTTCGGGTGTTGCGTCATGTAACCTTCGCCTCAGACCCCATAGCGTTTTGTTTGCCTTTCTACAGGTGACGTCTACGTGAGTATTCCACCTCAAATCTGGAGTGAATATTAGCCCTAAATATTTATATTCTGTTACCCTTTTTAGATCGTGGGAACCAATATTGTAATTATATTTGAGAGGTACCTTTTTTCTTGTTATGCTCATGCAAACTGATTTTACGGGGTTTAGAACCATCTGCCATTCATTACACCATAGTAAAATTTTGTTTAAGTTACCTTCTAACAACCATTTATGTCGTTGCCAAGGTACTAATGATAACAGGGATGAATAAGAAACGTGCACGCTTTCCTTCTTTCTTTCTTTCTTTTTTTCAGGCATGTTGGCATAGATAGATCTACATGATATCACAAAGCTGAGGATATAGGAGGAAAAAAAAGCTTCCCCGCCTCGACCGAAGGAAACTTCTGGATTAGGGTTTATTCATTCTCCGGTTTCGGTCGCTTCCCCGCACTACACGCGTGACACGTAGTTTTGGCGGGAGCATGTAACGTGGCTATGTGATGTTTAGACGCGTGACCAGTCGTTACGTAGTTTTTCGGCGTGAACATATCACGTGACCAATTGTAACGCGATTTCAGTCATATGTCACTAACAGCTGTTACGTGATTTAGTCGCCTGACTAGTTATTGCGCAGTGTGACGTGATTTGGTCGCACGACTAGATGTTACGTGTTATTGCGTATTTCTAGTGACGTGAATAGTTGTTAGGTGTGTTACGTGATTGAACACCCACTAGCAAGTACGCGATGCTACGCTTTTGTCGCGTGATCCAAGCGACCAGTTGTTACGTGTTGCCACGCGATTTCGGAGCACAGCTCTTATGGGCGCCCGTTCCTGCGTAGAGTGGCGAAAGCCTCATGCGGTAACAAATAAAACGAAACACCCTCGTTGTCGAAATAAATTGCTGACCACGCTAGTTCGCAAGCTCGTCCGCGTAATCGCGCTAAGCAAATCGAGACGTGAAATACCGAATACCTCGCTTTAAGCAAATAAAACTGGAGCTCCGACTCGTAGTGAATGTGCTACTCAAATGACAGCTGCCGGCCTGGCCATCAACGTCGTACAGATGACGTGTGTGGACAACCAAGCAGACAAGCACGGACAGGATGAACGGATCAAAACAAATAAACTGATTTTCGTAACGCGGGCCTCCCTTTTATTACAAGCAACCCTGCGTGACCAACGACACGATGACGTCACGAAAGCGTGGTGAGCGGCGCACGCGCTGCCCGTGACGTACACGAGCGAAGACCACACACGAAGCGCGAGTTGAATTAAAGATTAGCGAAAGATGGGGCGGGACGGCGTAACAGGGCACAGGAAAGCCGTCCCTTCATTGAGTCGGCACAGCGACATTAATCAAGCGAACGGAGAGGGTGAAATCGGCGTGGAACGCACAGTAGCGCCCCGCCGCGCCTGTCGACGGCTGCGATCGTGCAATCGTTCTCAACCGTGCCTCAGAACAAGGAAGAAAACGAGAACAGCGTAGAGGATCCGCCCCCATTATATTCACTGTCCGGCTAATACGGTGCAGTGTAGGTGAACGAGCTCGCCTAGGCGCGTCCGGTATGTGATGCCCCACTGCGCCTCAGTTCGCAACTTAGTGCCATTTTGTCTATTCACGCACAGGTATTAAGTAGTAGGAATGCGCAATGAAATTGCGGCAGGAACAGTCATAAACAGTCTAATAATGCGTCTCGCAGTCAAAATGCTAATGCAGTTTAGGCGCACTCTGAACAAAAGACGGGGAATCTTTCGAGAAACTCGTTTCTCTGTGAGACAAAACAAAGACATCGGCAGTTAACTCAAGAAAAGCACAGGAAACATCATTTCTTTCTTTTAAGTGTCGAATAATGTTTATGGCCTGAAATGAAAGGAATTCATTTTAAGTTAGGTCATAATCATCACAATAAAGATAAAAAACTTTAAAAAAACGAAAAGATGATGTGTCCTGTGCTTTGCTTGAATGAAATGTCTGAAGGTTTTACTGACTGTGTCTATTTAGGCACACCTGAAGTGCATAGTTTGTCATGAATGAGAACAAATCACACGGCAATCGAAACTTGCTGATGAAGTGCTTCTCGAGGGGTCGTTATCTGCAGCTGCATTCGATAGAACGGTGAGTCGAGCATGCTTCGTTCGTGTTCTGAAAGCGCCTTGCAAGAGGTAATATTCGAAATGTCCAAAGAAAGTTTATCAGCGTGTTGTGGACAATGCGTTTGCATGCACGCGGGACATTCTTAAGACGTCCTACACAACATGTCAAGTCACGCTCTTGTGGTTTATAGTCAATTACAGCCGAAGCGTACATGTAAGCTCCGCCCACAGCAGTCACCGTCCCACCCAGGCAGAATCTGAATATATGTCCGCTTATGTTCGACGATGGTCCTTTAATACTAAGAAGGACGATGCTTATAGTCTGCTATGGGATAGCAATAACCTGTCCCAATGTGTTTAGAAAAAAGTTGTTGATATAGAGTACTTGGTACTATACTACGGGAGAGCTTAAAGCCGTCCCGTGCTCTTCACGGATTTTTCTTCTCGCTTTTCGGGTGGTTCGAAGCGCATCCGGAGCCCACTGAGATGTGTGTATGGAAAAAAGTAGCTAACAATTTGGAGTACCTGGTACTCTACTATGGGAGAGCAACAAAGCCGTCCCGTGGGCCCCACGCAAGCCCATTGGATACTTGGACCCTGTGTTTAGAGAAAGTAGTTAACGATTTAGAGTGCTAGGTACTATACTATGGGAGAGAATAAAGCCGTCCCGTAGCAGCTGTTCAACTGCTGACGATGACTGTGTGTCTATAGGTGTTTGTCAAGCAACTCAGCCTGTACCCACTGAAAATCTGACTGAATTGTAGTTAGCGGATTACACGACTTCAGGCATATTACTTCTCAGTACAAGCTCATGTTCACTTCGCTAGCTTTCGGTAAAAAAACTTTACTCCTTGAAAAATTCCATCATCGAATCCGCCTTTATTTCTCTGCGCAACACAACTTATTAACAAGGAGCGGTGAACTTCTATTTTATAATACGAATGATATTTGCGTTACCGGCGAAAATGTGCTTATGGTTAGAACGAAAATTGCGAATTATTGCTCTGTTGCACAGATCCATGACAGGGGCGCTGCAGTACTGGGTGGAGCGTGTATTTATTTTTTGATAGTAAAAAAAAATTAACGTCCTTGGTTTTAACCGACTATAGTTGTGAGAGCACTTAGATTCCGTAGCAGATGTTTGGTGTTTAAGATAAGGCCTTCGAAAGCTTTATGAACGCTTTTATCTATGTTTACCTGCGCGTGGCCTGCGCTGCACTGCATAGTGCTTCACTGCTTCATTACGCCTAATTACCGCACACTGCGCTCAACTTGACAGCCACGTAATTCTGTACAATTCTCTACAGTGCGCTGAAGTCACTAGCAGGGAGGGTTCATGTAACTATTGTCGCAATAATAAATAAGCGATCCGACCAATGCCCTCAGCAAATAGCCCCAAATATCTAGCAAAGTTAATCAGAACCGAAAGAGGAAGACAAAGAAAAAATCACAGCATATCCACGGAGTGCATGATGATGAGCGGGATAAAGCCTCTGTCAGTCCGTCCACGTTCCCCACCGTCCGTTCATCCGTCTGTGCGACCGTCCGTGCAGCCATCCATCCGTCCATCTGTCCATCCGTCCGTCCATCTAGTCAACACTCCAAGTATCACCATCTCGCCTCTTTTCAACATATATTCGTCATATAAAAGCACCGTCATCTAGCGGACATTCCAAGGACTAAACGAGAGGTGGCACGGTCGGACTAGAGGAGCGGCACGGGCGCTCTTTCTTACGGCCTGCGCTTCGTGTCTAGTTCATGACTCTGCGGCCCAACCTTCGCTGAACCTGTGTTTAGAAAAAAAATGTTTAACGATTTCAAGTACTTTGCACTCAACTATAGGAGAGCACTGAGCCGTCTCGCTAAAACGATAAGTTAACCCATTACAACCAGCGAGTTACACGTGGTAACCTTTTCTGGTCCGATATTGTGCTCAAAGTGCGTCCTTCTGTCGCTAGTTATTTTTTTTAGTAAGCATCAAATTCAAAGCAAATTTTATTGAACATTAAGTCATCTATACTCGTCTCTGTGGGTTATTTGATCAGAAACAACTATCTTTTTGTTTACAATCTTATGATCCTCCTCAATTCAAATGAGGGCGCACGTGTCGCTCGTCTAGTCCGGCCGCGGAGGTGGCCACCTACTACTACTACTACTACTACTACTACTACTACTACTACTACTACTACTACTACTACTACTACTACTACTACTACTATTGGGCTAGAGGTAGTGGGATCGATACCCAGCACCTTCACTAAATGTAAAGTGGGTTTATTGAGGGAACTGAGCAAGCGGGTGGTAAAGCTCGAAAGGAACGCAGGCGGACCCAGATGTCGGTGTTCAATCGCCAATCTCAGACCTTTTTCTTGTGTTGATGATAGTTGAACCGATGGTATCAACGTCTTTCTTATTCACTACTACTACTACTACTACTACTACTACTACTACTACTACTACTACTACTACTACTACTACATACATCGCGGACGCACAACTCACGACCTAAGGAGCTTCGCTCCTAAAACACGCATGACCTCTGCTGCAGCGACAGAATCAGTTTTGGTCTTGAGGTGCGCTCGCTTTCTCGTGTCTTTGTGTTTCGTAAATGATTAACTTTGCAAGATGTTACCGCAACTTGCCGAAAACATCGCACTGCTATTCCAGACAATGCTGCGGTTGTGGCAGTACCACCTATTCGAGTCAGACCTATCGCGGCACGAAAACGAAGGGGAAAAAAGCAGTACTTTTCGAATTTAGCCTCGCATTCCTAGTTGTACTGCTTGGGTTGAACCCCTGCCCGACCCCTTAGCGGCGGCGTCAACGGCTGTTACAATTGATAGTGACCGTCCTCTAAGGCACCTCACGAATCTTGTTCATTTTAATTAATAATAATAATAATACTTTATTCTGGCATGTGTACACAACAGGTATACATGCCACCGAGATGAGGCAAAAGGGAACAGACGAAACTGTTTCCTGATTAGGCCTACATTCCGGCTCGTAAACAAAAAAAAAAAACAGGAGTGAGATATATACTCGTATAAACAGTTTCGTGAACAAAAAACAAAAAAAAATGCCCGCAGCTTCCCTCGGGCGAACACTGAGGAGGATGCGGAGCATATAATTGGTTAACGGGGTGTTAAAGTGCGACTTACTTGGGTCGATGGCTAAATTGGTTAACGTGGTTGTGAAATGGGGTGTTAAATTGCGACTTACTTGGGTCGATGGCTAAATTGGTTAACGTGGTTGTAGGAGGGGGTGTTAAATGAGTGAACACGTACACACGTATGCGAAAGGGCGGCGCTGGTCGAAGGGACGTCGATCATTGTGTTTGTGGATTCGTTGGAATTCATTTCACCGCGACCTTGGACGTCGACGCGCCGTACAAACCAACCGACGAGCCGCAACTGAGCGAGCGAGCGCCGACCTTGAGTATATATACAGCACGACGGCGCATGCACTGTCAGCTGTTGAATGTTCTCGAAGCGCGACGCCACATGCGCGTCCACTGGAGAATCAGGAGAATTGTAGATGTCGAACGCGGTGTGTAGAGGAGGAAGGGTGCACAGATGGTGGAGGAGTGAAGCGCGCGCGGTGTGTAGAGGAGGAAGGGATGCACAGATGGTGGAAGAGTGGGCGACGGCGCGACGGCGCATGCGCGCGCGTCAGCTGTCGAATGTTCGAGAAGCGGTGTGGACGGCGCGGACGGCGCGGACGGCGCACTACAAGGCGCGAGTATAAGATGCTCCGCATCTAAAACAGAGAAACAAAAACAAAAAAAAGGACAGTGGTGAGGAAAGCGAAAAACATCCAGTACAGCACAATTCATCAGCATCACTGTAGAGAAGTCATGGAATTTCAAGCAATATCGCTATAGAAGTACGAAAACCTAAAAACACCATTTCATGTTGATATGTCCATCAGAATAAAGTTGTTAATAGATTTATAGAATGAAGAGGTGCAAGAGTATCCACCCTTATTGGGGCACCCTTATCACACAGAACTCGATCAGCTTCGGGGGACGCCTCGGGTCGCTGAAACGCGCAAGCACATGATCGTAGCGCGCGCAACCTGCGCCCCGATTGGTCAATGAAGTGTCGGTGCGCACGAATGGGCGCAGGCATCATCGGCACCGGCGCCACGGGCCGCGGCAAGCGGTGGGAAGTGGAGCTCGCGTTTGATCGCGCGGCACGCATACTATACGTGGGAACTTGTCAATGCCCCCCGTCTGGACGCGGAAGAGACGCGGGCGTCGCCGAAGGCTTCGAGCCTTGGGCGTTCGTCTGTCTCCGCGCGTGATGTAACACGTCCTGGACCGGGCGAACGGGCCACCGTAGTAGGACATAGTATAAGGTGCGAGTTGGCGTATAGCAGAACGATGCGATTGTGGGAGAGGACTGCGCCGCAGTGGGGCGCTCTAAGAATTGGTGATCAGGACGAATTACGAACGAATTGGAGGCGCTCGTAAAATGGGTACATGCGCGAGTTCAAAATGGCGCCAGTGAGACTTTACGAAACGGAGGCAGTGGAAAGGTATCTTGAAGGGAACATTAACAATAAGATCTGATGAACGATATTTTGTGTGACGGTAGTACCAGCAGGTTGTTTAAATTCGCCAACATTTCCTCAGCAAATGTGTCGTTAAAATGCTCTCTTTCGCCGATTTCAGTGTAAAGGTATACATGAAGAAGGAACTGAGATACATAGAAGAGTTTGAAAGAACAGCTACCCCAAAGAACACGGATGACACAGAAAGCATGTATAAGCGTAGTCATACGACACGTCAGAAGAAAAGCAACTAGCTTAATTAAAAGTATTACTTCGGGCTGAGTAATCATGACGTCAGCAAACATACAGACACCGTAGTGTTCTGCCATGTAACAAGGGCTCCAGCCGTGCCAGTTTTCTGAGTTTTATCTTTCCTTCAAGCTAGGCTATCAACTGTGTATCAAGGAATGTCAGGCTAAATCCCACGAGTACTGCTCTTCTTTTTTGCTATGTTTTTGTATGTTCTGTGTGCAATCGGCCTGACACTCCGGCTATCATATGCGACGTTCTCACTGGTTATAGCCTATCTTAAATATTTTAATCCACAGCGCAGCATTTACGAAGCACGGAGGAAAAAAATCTGTGATACATGCATAAGACAGGCACGGAGACTAAATAGAGTTGAAGTTCAGCGCCTCTGTTCTGTGTGCCATTAATTGTCTGTCTCTGCTTCTTCAATTTTATTCCATTCTTCTCAATATCGTGTGCGACCAACTAGCCCGCGAGTACCATTCCTTAGTTCGAACGATTCTATCTTAAATACTTTTTTTTCTTTTTTGTATGTAGGCGCTTGAGACCACGCATCATTGCCCCTCCTCTGAGCTGCGCCCCATTTATATATGGGGCCACATGTTTGTCATTGATGAGACTAATTATTTCTACTTCGATCAATCAGCCGAGCACTGCTTTTTCACCAGCTGACCCTATTTTTACTGCTACATTAGGCCAAAAATAGTTCTGAGGCCCCATCAACGGTACCGGGATCACACGGTCTCAACAGGGGAGCTACCACACGTATTAACCTACTCCACTGCATAGACGCCATCTCTTCTTAAAGGAAAAAAAAACAGAAAAAGAACGAAGGACCGCACGGAAACTTGTGGGAAGGTATTCACCTATAAAACTTAGCAATCCGTAATCATTGCACTTCGACACACCGATCAATCTATTCACACGAAGCACACAGATGACAAGATAAACGCAGCAGCCTAACAGCGCCAAAAGCTATAACCAGCGGAAAGGTTACACCGAGGTTAAGCAACGCGCCGCGGACGGACCAGTCCGCGACGATCACTCACAATCATAATCTGAATACCTCGATAGCTGAGTTTATCAGCTATACCGTGCAACGTATCTCGAAATTAAAGTAAGAGGAGAGTAGCCACGCTAGGGTGAAAGAAAAAACAAACAAAGAAACTGGGGCAAACGCGATGTATAACTAATAATTAAAGCCACAGTCACCGATGCTGCTTCATCACAATTTTCCGGAGCATGTCCACGAGTGGGACACTAAGTGTTATAATGTAAATGCTAAAGCAAAGAGACATAAACTGGGGCGAGCATTTTCAGCGCAAAGCCTAGGGCTGTAGGTCGACATCATCGTGTAGTGATGATGAAGTATTTTAAGATGGCAGCCCGTGAGCATGTGCTATAGAGAGCATACACTGCTGAGGTATGCAGAAATGATGTGCTTTGTGAAAACCGGATCTGGCTGAGTCACTCTTTGTTATATGCGTGGGCATATCGTTGCACATACCCCCCTACGTGATTTACGAACGGCGAGCCGTGGCACGCTAGCCTACTGTATTGAATGGTATGCCCCCACCATCACTGGTTAGCAACGGTTGAACTTCATCAGATTTGGCTGATTTCGGCTGAATGTTGGGTAATAAACAGCTGTTGTTGGCTAATTAAGGCCAAATGATTGCTGCCGTGGACTGCCGTTGGCCTAATATAGCAACATCAGCCAGGGGCGTCATTTGGCTAACTTTGGCCAATGTTGGCTACGTGTCACAATAATACAGACATTGTTTTTCATTCAATCAAAAGTGAGAAGGGGAATTTTCCAACGGCACTGAAAAGATTGATGTTTTGTGACAATTTTCTTTCTCTTTTTTATGTTTTTTACATAGTAAGTACGTATAAGTTTAGTCGCGAATTCGATTGCTAGTCACGTTACGAAATTGTAATCGTGTTTTTTTAGTTTTCCTTTTTTAGTTTATTTTTTTACTTTCAACTCCTGCTGGATTTTGTCATGCCATGCAGTAATGTGAAATAAATAAATAAATAAATAATAGTAGTTTCACATAAATAAATTATGATAACAATAATAAAAATAAATAAATTATCCAATCATGCGGTCGCATATAATCATACAACTACTGCACGCCGGTGAATTCACTCACGAATTGACAATCCCCAAACTTTCACGAACTCGGGCACAAACTTGGCGTTGAGTATGCGTCGACGCGAGTGCTTCGTAGTGAGCGTGCAGCAGCAGCCTCACACTGCCTCAGTAGATTCAATCGGACTCACTCCTCCGCTCGAACGTCTGAGTCCGAAAGGCAACAAACTCCACAATGGATGCGAAAATGACAATGAAGCGTTGACGTGCTGCTCACAACGACCTGCTGGCGGTCCCCAGCTTTCCGGGATTAGAGGTGGGAAGCGGACAGTCATTAAAATACAACGTCAGCAGTTCTCGGCCGCCATTGTAGCAATGAGCGTGCGTGGTCATATATATCTCCTCTGCAAATGAAACAAGGATGGAACAGGTCCAACTGAGTAAAGGCGTATATGGTAGACATGAATACATCCATAGATGACAGAAGTGGAGGGGCAACCTCTCTTTCCACCGTCTTACGCTACTCCATCTTGCTAACGCCTATGACTACGGAGCTTCTTTTGTTTAAAAATCCAAACTATTTTCATGTCATTTCTTTACTACTTCACAAAGCGGTGGGCATGAAAAAGAAAGCTCAGTTGAGCTTGACCAGGCTTCTCAACCTGTTAAGGTGCAGCATCGTGCAGTCGCGGTACATATTTTTCACGCAAAAAAAAAAAACGAAAGACAAAATGGAAACATTCTTTACATGCAGAGTCATGATCATTCGAAACAAATAAGCACTCATGTTACTTAATGACGCCGCACCACACTTGAAAGTGCAGATATCAGCTCCATGAGAAACATGCCAGAAGATCAGACCTACAACAGTGCATGTCTCTTTCGCAGCTATGCGTTACAAACAGTTGGGGGGAACATTTTTTTTTTTTCATTTCACGTGCCCATTTCCCGCCGTAAGACACCGCGCGCAACCACACTCCACAACTCAACATAGCGTACTCGCGATCTAACGTTCAGGCACGTTGATCGCGCTCGCTCACACGTATATATGCGGGCACGCGTGCGGAATCGGAGGCTGCGGCGGGCCGTCCCGATATATGCGCTACGCGTGTATCGGCCGTGCAGTGCCGAAGCGCCGCGAACGCGGCCGCCGGCGAAATATGGGCCAGGGCGCACCACCAGCGTTTCTCTTATCTACGGCGAACCATCGCGAGTGGCGGCAGCTTTGCCAACGTCGTGCCGTCATTAGCCCATTTCTCGGCCGCAACAACGGCTCCAGAGATCTGGATGCCAGCCAGTGCGCGCGAGGGTATGTGTGCGTGCTGTCGATGTTGGGCGTGCAGGGTATACCCCACCTCCTCCGGACCGGGAAAGCGGTGTTTCACGGCGCGCTGTACAGACAGCGCAACGTAACTCGATTACAAGGGCGTCCGAGCTCTGTTACATATACCATAGCATAAGCGTATACGGCATTGGAGGAAGACGTTTCGGCAAGGAAGAGTAGCCGGCGCAATGCAGGGAGTGCGTGCACACTGAGGGAACGCAGTGCGATGTGATCGTTGGAAGCAGTGCGATGGTAAATATAAGGACAAGCACTCCATAAGCAAAAAACGGCGTGCTCTGTTGGCAGTGTTTCTAGAAAAAAAACAGAAGAAAAAGAGGAAGGAGGCAACAATAACAAGGCCGCGTGCGTAACTGAAAGCTATATCGTTACGAGGTTTGCAGAGAAAATACAAGTACGCAGCTATACGGGCTAAACACTGGTAGCTTTTACCAGCATTGTTCATGCACCGTGCTTTGAGAAAAGATGGGTGTTATATTCTATAGTACTCAGTGTAGAGCTCGGATGACTTTAGGACGGGAGTACCAAACTCACCTCAGCTAGCCGGCCACTGTAACGAAATTTAGTCCTCCAAATGCCGGGGTAACATGACGAAAACGAGGGGGGGGGGGGAATTTAGGCCTAACGTTATCATTAAAACAATGCCTTTCCCTCATCCCATATATAGGTCATTTCTGAAGGACATTTCACGTCAGGTTTCAAAAAAAAATATCAACAGCGATTTACACGATGGCTAAAATCTGAACACCAATTTTGAAATAATGTGTCTTCGTTCTAAGTTGATGTTTTAACTCAAGGACCAGATTAGATGCCTCACAACAACACGTAAAACATAAAGTAATAAAAATAAATAAATAAGATAACAAGAAAAATGCTTTAGACCAGCCCCGCCTGTGTACCTTACCCCGAGCAAGAGATAACTAATTACAGAGGCCAGAAAATAATACGATACCGACTGTTTGGCAAACTCACAAAACCATTCAGTGTGGAACCGCAGCCCGCTAGCAAAAAGGTCCACGACCAGCGTGTTTGTGGCCCCTTCATAAGGAACAAATCCTTTACTCCGGAAAACACAGCACTTTGTTTGTCGCTGCCAAATCGTCAATTGTTAAAGCGCCCGACAACATCAGTTTCTGTCGCCTGTTGATCATTTTACGCGCCATACGTTTCGTCTGTTATTAGAATTTAAGTATCTGTTAGCAAACTTAGGCAGTCCAGTATTCCATCGACCTGGTCGCGCTGGCGCGATACAGTGTACTATACTGCTTTCTTTTGACGCCATATTGAATGACGTCACACACTTGCCGGTTCTTGAAAATTGCCACAGTGACTGCGCTTTCAAATTGAAATATTGTAGGAGGCGGCGTCAATAGCCCGTGATTTTCCTGTTTTCGTGCGAGAGAATGTACACGTTGATTTCGTCAACAACTTTTTTTCTTCAACCTTGTCATTAAATTCCGATATACCAAGCATCAGAATTCAGAGCAGCTCTATTCAGCGTAGAGCAACCATTACCATACGGACATTCCCCAAAGCTACAAAGGCGTGTTTTTTTTTTTTAACCTCAATGAATGGGAGCGCACAGGGTCTAGGTATGCGTATGCGACGTTCGAGATGAAGGTCGCCTCGCTACTGGAAGCGAAGTATTTTGTATTTGCGCTTTCCTGCACTCCTGGTATGCACGTGCGGGCACTCTATAAGGACACTCGCGTTCCATTCCATGGCTTCGTGCACGAA
Source organism: Rhipicephalus annulatus (assembly GCA_013436015.1). Taxonomy (NCBI): domain Eukaryota; kingdom Metazoa; phylum Arthropoda; class Arachnida; order Ixodida; family Ixodidae; genus Rhipicephalus; species Rhipicephalus annulatus. The sequence continues at coordinate 96,601 of WOVY01006157.1, read as the reverse complement.
AGCCTATCATTTCATCCCATTCTAATTCAGCGTAGCCTACGACACTCGTTGTCGTATGCGGCTGACAAGCACATATTTCAAGTGAGCGAGCGAGAACATGCGCCGGCATTTCAAACAGCAAAGCGTATACGCCCCGCGAGACCTTATATGCATTTTCCTCGCCGTATAGTCACTCCGGAGCATTCACTTGTTTTTTGTTTCTTTATAGGCCGCTAAGTTCCGCGCCTTCGCTTTCGGGAAAGCGGAGAAGCCGTAAGGCAGGAACAGCAACGCACGTGACAGTCGACTTGCAAGGACCGCTCCAAAGACCTCGGCGGCTCTCTCGACGCTTCGAGAATCGCTCGTCACAAGTTGCATGCAGACGCACACCGACCAAGGCAGTATACCTCTTCGCGGCGAATAGCAACCCGACGATCCCTCGTTTGTCCTACTTTACTGGTGCTCAGTCATCCATCGAGATGTCCATGGCCTTCGCGCTGTAGATGACGGAGACGGTACAACCTTTACCGTCGAATGCATATACTTGCGCGCCAGCAGTTTATAAAAGCTTCGGGACTAACGAAAGTACTCGGCTTTCTTTTGTCTTCGCTCGCGAAGGTAGGCGTGTCCTTCTGACACGCTTCTGAGATACGCCCGCTCGCTGCACGCAAGTGAAGAAAATCGCCTGCCCACGCGCGCCCCCATCAAGGCTCATATATAACGCGCCGAAAGGTCGAGCATTCCTCACGAGCGAAGCGGCGCGACTACGCCCCCGCGCTTAGCGAAGAGAGTGGAAAGGCGCCGGCAATGACGAGAAGATGTGTGCGTCAGGAGGCTCGCATATCGGGGCATGCGAGCGCCTAAACGGCGCTCGCATTGCCACGAACGTGCTGTCCGCCACAAGCAGAGCGGCAGGAGAGTCGTTTTCTATTTCTTAGTGTCGCATGCAGGTGCGAAAGGCTTGGTCTTCGCCTCCAAGCGCATGCAGTAGCGCGGTTACACTTGACAGCAAAATATAGTGAGAGAAAGTTGGGAAAATGTCTGTTTTCGTACATGTGCAGCATTTAAGATGGCCCATTTGCTTAGAGCACGTACACACTCAAAGAACAGACGTTATACAGTGAAGGATACCAGCAAGGGCAACAAATGTCTGCAATACTCGAAGTTTATATTTCTGTTTTCCAGTGAGGCTGTATACGTCAAGGCGGAACGGATGTCTATGTAAGCACGACGTCCCCTGGCGCTATAGTACTACAGAAATTAGACACTGCTCCGCTCAAAAAGAAGTAGTGTGTGCGGGCAAATACGTTTAGGTGTTTAAAAAATTGGCGAAACCTCGCTGCACTATAACCACTGGTTCGCTCAAGGCGTCGCGGAACGGCGAATACGCATGCTCCTCAAGTGGCTCCTCAGGATCGGGCTCGAAACGCAAATATCAACCGCCAAACTAGACGACAGGACGAAGTTTCGCTGCACTTCTCTGTACTCACATTTCATCAAACTGGCTGTGTTCCCTGTGTGACGTTTGTAAGGAAGCTTCACTGGTCATCCCCCCATAGTTGAATGTCTCCCAGAGTTAAGCAACGGTATTAAACACTGGTGTAGCACCTTCACTTTTCAGCTTCGCTCTTTGTTGTAGTTGTTGTTGTTGTAATGATAGCATCTTTTGTGGTAGTATGTTCAACAAGGTTGATAGTATCAACCTTGTCAAGTTTTTGATGAGCTCGCAACAGATGAGCTTTTTTTTTTTTTTTGCACAGAGGGATAAACTAGTTTGAGGTCTTGCGTGCCGAAAGCGAGGTACAATTATTAGTCATGCCGTGCTTTGGAGACTTTTGCTTTACCCTCACTGCCTGAACTTATTTAACATGCATTTAAATATAAGCGTGTGAGCGGTGTTCGTTTGTTGCATTTGGTCATATAAAAAAGCAGCCCCGGCGGCAGGTGCATTGCCAGAAATGGTTGAGTAGAGTCAAAGCAAGTTCCTCTACAATGCAAGGAGCCTGAAGCGTCGATGTTAGGTGTCCACCAGTGAAACGAATCCTTTTTTTTTTATTCAAGCCTTAATACGTGTGTGTGGGGGGGGCGGTGGGGGGGGGGCAGTGCGTGCGTGTTATGTCGCCCTCCACCACGTGGCCCGAAGTTATTCACGCGCGTTTGTGCACTACAAAGCCACAAATAACCTGCGAAACGGAGCGTGCCACTCATTATAGGAGTTGCACAACTTTAATCTTTATTAAGGCTCCGCCATCACTTCAGTGAAATGCGCACACGACGGAACAGTCCATAGCTGTTATTATAATAACGTCACGCACAGAAATGTAATCCACCTTGTTCTGATTAAAACGCAGCGTCAAAACACTGCGAACACAAAAACTACAGCAAGAAGGGTGGCACGATAACCTACGAGATATCCCCATCTCCTCGCTTGTAAACACACACTTACTCGATCCACTGTCCACAACATTATGGCTACTTCCAAACTGGTCCAGAAATCTGTCGCGACATCCACCGAACCACACGGTATAGGTCACCAAGCGCACTCGATTTATAATTTAATGAAGCTGCCACTTGTAACGAGATGACTGCGTCCCCACCGAACCAGACCTCTTCCTCTCCAACGTCACTGACATACAAGCGGTGCCCCTCGCGATGTCTCCGGCGTATCCGAACTCTCCGAATAAAGGCGCTATCACACCGGCGCGCGAGGTTGTTCCGGGTGATATGGAACGGGGCGGTGCCTACATGTGGAGCGACGGGCGTATACGACGCGATTATTTTTAAATCACGTTACGACACACTGAGCTCTTCTGAAGGGGGGAGCCCCGTCTATACCAATGACCCACGTGCTACGTGAGCTCTCCCGCACACAAACTCACACGCGATTGCGTCGAAATAAACACGAGAAAATGCGCTAGCGAACAAAAGTTAAGCAGCGGCGTGCGATAAAAGGAGCGGAAGAGACGGGGCGAGTGCTCCCTGCCTCTTCTTCGTCGTCCTGCCTTCATTCAGTGGGTCGTCGGGAGGCCCAGAAATAAAACGATCCCGGATCGCGATAACGGCGACCGCAAAGGTCAAACCGTTCCGGTCAGACGCCGCGGTGTCCCCTGGCTTTATCTTTACGCGGGCCGCCGCCGCTCGAACCGAGCCACCGTCGTCGGACCTGCGCCCCGCTCGTGGAAGTAGAGATACATCGCTTGTTTTTATTCTTCGAGGCGCGCGGCAGCCATTCGATTACGTCGACCCGTGAGTGCTGCCGCCGTCGGTCTCAATGAAACGCCAGAGTGGCGCGCGCGGATGCGGAGGATGAGAAGGAAGGCACCCTCCTTTCCTGCCAGAGACACAGAGAGATAGAGCAAATTTGCACCCGCAAATTGGGCAAGCCGGGAGATGGCTCGATGCGATCTGCTGATCGGACGGTGGAACTCCCACCTGCCGAGTTTACCAGCAGCGTGATCACGTTAGCTACGCTGAACAAATATCCCCATGCGATTTAAATTACAAATAAATTAAAGTAACAATAAACACCTTCATGAAATGTAGTTGGTAAATGTTGGGGTTTTAAAACCTAAAAGGGTTATATTAATGAGAAACGCCGTTACAGAGGGCTCCGGAAATATCGACCACCGGGAGTTCTCTAACGAGCCCAAAATCACAGCATATCCTCGGAGTGAATGATGATAAGTGGGGCGAAGCGTCCGTCAGCCCGTCCGCGCTTCCGTCCGTCCGCGCGACCTTCTGTGCGCCAATCCATGCGTCCGTCCGTCTGTCCACGCGTCCATCCGTCTGTTCGTGCATCCATCCATCCGTACGTCCACGCGTCCATTCATCCGTCCGACCGTCTGCTAGTATGCCTGTCCCTCCGTCCATGCGTCCGTTCGTGCGTCCATCTAGTAAACAATCCAATTACCGCCATCTCCCATCTCGCAACCTCTGTGGCACATACCCGCTCGAGAGCGGGTATGTGCCACCGGTGGCTACATACATACATACATACATACATACATACATACATACATACATACATACATACATACATACATACATACATACATACATACATACATACATACATACATACGGAGGAACGACATGCCCACGCCATAGGGAGCTTCGCCCTAAAGATCTAAGTACACGGGCTTTCAGCATCCCACGACCTTCGTGTCAGAATTCAAGCACCATAATGACCAAACCACTGGGGAGGGTGACATCTACATGAAAGAGTCAAAGTTAGATTGACAATTAAAAATGAAAACAAATGTACGGTTTTCTCCCTTCGCGGAATGCAACTGACCTGTCTCTGACCCACGGCAGTCGTTTCGATAGGTCAACACTTTTTTTTTGCCAAAGCTAACGTTGCAAGACTTCACGCCTCATAGGTACAGTGTCGCGTGGCGTCACGCAGTAATCCACGCCAGGTGGCGCAACTTAACTGGCCCCTTAAAGTGAACATGTCCAGGATGGCCAAGACGCCCTTAGCAAATACAAGCACACCTATCAAAACGTCGCCCAGACTGTCAGTCGCTCGTTTATAACAATATTTATCCCTCAACGTTGTCTTCTCCGTCAAGCTTCGTCCTTACATTGAACACTCATATAGCAAATAAGTACCAAGTTAGTAACTGCACCCAGTTTTGAGAAATAGGCCGCAATTGTTAATATTAATTTCTGTAGTATTACAACTCAAAACCATTGCATAATTATGAAGCACGCCGTGAAGTAAATCACCCCGGAAATTTGGACTCGGCCACCAATAAACGCTTGTTTACACAAACGCATTATTGGGCCTTGTGGAATGCAGGACACTCGGCACCGTAAACTCATGCGGTAAATACCAAGGGATACATGAAAAAAAAAACACGAATGTTTGTGGAAAACCTGATGATCTGTACCTAAAGTTTGCGACAAGAGCTAAATCCTGCTCAAATTGCACAAATAGACATGATGAAAGTTCAAATCAAAGATACAAGTTATTAAGCTTATGTAGCTATTGCTGCTAAGAACACATATTCGTGCAAGTGTTATTCACTAAGGCGCAAAAATAATCCACTAAGAAAATGTAAAGAAAATACTGAATACTTGTGGTTAACGTGCGGACTTTAGTAAATACTTGAGACCACGTTATTTTCGGGGCCCTCTATTCGGAGTACATCACGTACGGAGGCTAGTATGGAGCCCCTCTAACAACACCTCTCTATCGCTTTTAAAAGGACACTTATGTGTACGGACAATCAATCCTTGAACACAGAAGTAGTTTGAACCAACATTACAAGTAAGTTTGGCTTCTTCAAGGCAGACAAAGGACAACTCGCCTAAGCGCTCAGCTTCAGCAATTACAAAAGTTCAATTATTTTCATCTGTTGAAGAGTTCATCTAATTCTAAACCTTGACCATGTTTAAATCACCTATCTGCAAACGCTCAAAACACGCGCTTTCTGATTAAGTGATCCCAATATCGAAATAACACAACAATGACGATGAGGAAAGAATGCGGCGTAGCGGGGCGCTATTTAGATTAAGCCATCTCACGTATACCTTAATCCGCCACGCCACCCTTCTTTGCGACCAGGTTCTCGGGTTACTTATGCACAACCGCGTTTTGCGGAAAGTCCCTGCGGCCTTTCTCACGTACACATTCGAGGTGTCGCGTACTATAACCAGCATTGAACTGTTCGTGCAAGTTACGAGAAAATATACGGGCACACACACAAAAAAACAAGACTAAGACAAAACGGGAGTAGGCAGTAAATATAGCCAGCCGTCAACCGATAGCGGGGCACATAAGGAACCACCTCGGAACTGGTCAAGCACCAAAAATACACAAGCTCACACTCGTGGGACGCAAGGTTTAAGGATCTCTACTACACTGGCCGAAACTATCACGTTCCGGGCGCCCCGCTCTAGTGCGCCAGCGGGCCTCATTTTTACGTCACGACCGGCAGGGGCGGCGTAAAAGCGTTATCGATCGAACGGATAGAAGCGGGTCTTCTTGCATACGGGGTCGGAGGTCAAGGCGCGGCGACGGTATACCTGCGCTTCGCGTCGTGACCCCGGTTAGCTATATAGTCCGGCCCGTGCACGTTATGCGAGCGCGGAAACCGGAATAGTAGCTGCTCCGCTGGCCGCAACGTGTATTAAATCACAGTCATAGACGCCGGAACACTTGTATTCGAAGAACGGTAGACACACACGTGGGCTTCCTATACACACGCGAACTAGCCGATTTTCCGAAAGCGCATCGGACAACAACACTATGAGGGGAGGTTCTTTCACCGTGTTATAACGGCTTGGATTGTCGTGGCACATGAATGACTTTCTGCCGTCAAAGGTGAGAGTGGTATACTTAAAATACTTGAGAAGTAGCGTTCTGTACACTGCGAAAGCTTATTGCATACACACATTATATACGAATAGTTCGTCTTTGTGTAACTACGCTTTGTTTAACACGAATACGGATTGCAAAACACACACACACACACACACACACACACACACACACACACACACACACACACACACACCACACACACACACACACACACACACACACACACACACACAAAGCGCAGTTGTGAAGATGAATCAGCACCAATTAGCCCACCCGATAGCTCTTCTAAACGTATGAGTCGACCTGACCTTGTCGCTTCGTGCGTGGGCTTGCTATGTATTCATTTCAACACTGCTGCTGTTATATGACTGAACTTAGCACCTACGTGTATCGTTATGAGCCAACATATTCCGCACACGAGTAGGTGTATTCTACGTAAACACTTATATCGTTATGTTTTGTAATGTTTAGCGTGATCGAGATTAAAAAAAAAAACTTCATGCTCAGGTTTTTTTATTTTTTAGAACTTCGTCAAACTGATGCAAGCTCAGGTGCACTGTTTTGTGCGGAGAGCGTTCCTATTCAGTGAGTATGGATTCACAATGCATAATAAAAATGTCAAGGCATGCCAACGTGATCGCATGAAAACTGGACAGCACAACGGCACTTGTCTTTTCGTGATATCTTCTCGTGCACGCGTATTTGTACGCCTACATTCTTCTTGCATGAAGTCTTAATCAGAGACGTATAGCTCCCTAATATACAAAAAAAAAACATAAGTGCGAGTTTCGTACAAGTGATATAAGATCTCTAGAAATACAACCAAAGCTATTGCACCATTCTTATTTTACATCTCTTCGCAAGATAGCGCTTCGAAAAATTTGGCTGGAAGAAAACATAAGTCTGTAAAGTCTAAAATCTTCTAGCAGCATGGAGTGGATGAAAGAAAAAAAAAAGAGAGCAAGTAGCTTGAAAGCTTTAGCTAAGACAACGTTGAATTCGTCTGTGTATAGTCCTGCTCTTCTGATCTTAGCACGTGCGACGCCGAAAGAAAAAAAAAACAGATCAAAACAACAGTGCTTTCAGAACTCGTGCAAAGCCTAACATACAGCGCTACGCCTGCAGGTCCAACCGGAAATCAGCGTGGTTCGAACAAACCCACCGTGACGACTCAAATTCGGCGTCAATTTTCCCATTGCCTGCCCGTTGTACGCTAAGTACATATAACAAAAAGCCCCACCGCTATGCCGTTTGTGACAAATTGGCAAATTATCGCATCAACGTCGCGGGGGAACGCCACCCTTTTTTTCCTGACGGCCCCATCAACTTTTTTTTTGCACCCATCCCAGACCAATTCCGTCGATGCCATTCGTATACAAACTGACCGCTACGCAAGGCACAAAGAATCAGCCGACGGCATGGCGCGATCGCACAAATGGTTCACAGTGGCAGGCCGCAATCCACTACGCGCGTCTATCCAAAGGACACGTACTGAGCTCGGAATTCACGCTGACTCAAAAACGGCCGCACGGAGTTGTCATGCCAAATAGGGAGCGGCGCGACATGCGGCAGGGATGGGCACGAACGAGAGACACACAATAAAAAAAAAACTGATTGCAGAATCGCCGCAGCAACAAAAACGAAACACCCGAAGGTTAACAAATACGAGGCGTGCGGCTGGCCGAAATACGTCACACGTGGCGCCCTCCGTGAGCCGACTCATAAGAACGTGGGCGCTTGTTTACAATGTATCCCGTTATAGTCTGCATCCTTTTTGAGACCCGGCGACCAAAACGCGCTTGCGCCACTTCCACAAGCGGCGTGGTGCCTTTGCAACAACGATGCCCAAATCTCTCGAAAAACGCTCGCATACCACCGTCGGTGCCTCGATCAGCGGTCGCACGGTTTTCCTATTTTCACGGTCGCCGTCGCTCGAGCGGCGCAAAACGATCGACAAGGGCCGCAGCGACGGCGTCTCTGATGCGGCCGTGAAGGCGGCTCTTTTGTCAAGGCGATGATGACTCCGGCCTCCTTTATTATTGTTTACGTTTCATCCTGCCCACACCACGGCGTTCGAGGCAAGTTCAATCGGCGGCCATGAGTCGGTTCACCACGGCCGCGCGCACGCGCGCTTTGAATTGACTATTTATTCTTCTATAACTGTATCGTGGTGTATAGCCTTCGCACACGCGGCAACAAAGGAAAGCAATTCTCGCGCCCCTCCGATCCCGTTATAATTCGAAGCGCGCCTTTTTTTGTCAGCGTCGACTACCCACCGAAGCTCAAAGAAATTTCAGGCGAATGAGCCAAGCGATATCGTTTCTTTCTTTCTTTCTTTCTTTCTTTCTTTCTTTCTTTCTTCTTTCTTTCTTTCTTTCTTTCTTTCTTTCTTTCTTTCTTTCTCTCTTTTTTTTCTTTCTCTTTCTTTCTTTCTTTCTTTCTTTCTTTCCGGGACTAAAGAAGTCCCCACTTCCGCGATCACCGTGAGCTGGAATGAATTACATTTGAAGAATAATAATGATAGTTGCCCCAGAATTGCCGGGTGTGCTGGCAGCAGTGGACTTGGACTTTCGTGAGCCGGCAGAATGGTGTCACAATTTTGAAATCGGGTAATTACTGGAGTCACAGCTGAATGGGTGTATGTATTAGTTCCAGAAAAAATGTACTTATAGGTATACTTAAAGATTTGCAGTCGCTCATTTTTCGTGAAATCTGTAGATGAAAAATCATGCTCACACACAGATGAAAAATCACACGAGCGCTGATGAATTCAGCGCTCGTGTCGTCCTCTTTGCCTTCCGTGCCTCCACTTTCGTCTGTTTCTTCTAGCACATTCGTGCTCGCGCTGCAGCCCTTGTTGCCATGAAAAATCACGTTTCGTCTGCCTGCTTGTGATCTGTTCAGAATCACTGCTGCCACAGGCGACTTCGAAGCATTCGAGTTTTCCACACTGTCTCCATATTAGCTCTGTACGGAAATCATACGTTTTGTATACACATATAGAGGATACAGTAGATTTAAAAGGTAAACGCTATAGAAACTTTCTGTACGAAGAGAAGAGAGGCAGTGAAGACAGAAAATCAACCGGAAAAGAAATCACTAGGCGTCGCGCTGCTACTTTCGATGACGCAGACTCGATTCCCGAACACAGTGGCAGTATTTCGATGGGAGCGAAAGTAATCGTCACAGACAACCCAGCTGACAGCATGCTCAAAATCATATCAAGGTTATGGCATGTAAAACACTAGGTATTATTCTTGAACTTCTGGGTCGCTACTCTTTACTGGAAGGACAGAAATAATCACGGAAGCATTTTCTGTATCAAATTACACGGACGGACGGACAGATGGACAGACGGATGGATGGAACACTGAATGAAAGGCAGACTAAAATGCCAATTAGAGAATAATCTTGAAGGTTATCTTAGAAAGCCAGCTGGTATACATATTACTTCGATGGAAACAACGCGCGGACGGAACAAAAGGAAAGAAGCCGGAAGTGGATGTGCTTTCTGCTTCTTTGAAATGAAGCTTCCTCAAGCAACCACCAGCGCGTAAGCGCAACGGCAAATAATTAATTAAGCACAATATAGAACAATAACACCACGCAATTCTCCTCGAGTTATCTCTCGCATGGATTAAACAAGATATAGAAACCGATAAAGAGTTTTTAACAGCAACAGAAACTGATACCTAAAACATGAAGCTGAATTTTTCCTCGCTGCATATTCATTGCATCGTTGCCGAAAGTGATGTAGGTTATAATTCCATTGTTGTTCTTGGAGGTAAGCATTATTCTCGAGAGAGGTGTGCGCGTGAAATATAATCGCTGCTGCACTGATTAATTGCGCTTTTAACATGCAAATAAGCACCAGTTCCTTGCTGCGGCAGTGTGCTTTCTATTTCTCTTATTCAGCGCTTCATTGAGCACGTGAGATGGGCCACGCGGTCACCTTGCGAGAGCGTGTGCTTCATTCACATTGCGCGCCTTTCTGACCTGGTTGTTAACTATACGAGGAGGCCCCGCCGCGGTGGTCTAGTGGCTAAGGTACTTTTATATTGTATTATTGTCTTTTATATTGTATTGTCTTTTATATTGTAATATTTTATAGCTTTTATATTGTCTATGGTACGTATCATTAGCCACACAAAAAATCGTTTGATCTGTGGATACTCACCCTTAATAAAGCCGCAGTAATGAGAAGGCATTCACCGAATAAAGTAGAAACAAAAGCATTCCCGTGCTCGCAAGTCACAAAAAAGATCGTATGTTATTCTCGAAGGCTATCCGTTTTTTTTTTCTTCATTTTCTTTTTTTTCTATACATTTTTACTCATGCGTTGTAGGAAACACGAGATTGTAGCCAACTTATCTGCCTGTAACTAAAACTTTTGTTTTTATCAGTCCACATCTTTATGCTTTATTGCATTTACATACGCTGTTGTAGCTTGTACAAGACTATCGCAGGAGTGGCGTGATAAGCGAATAAACAAATATACACTGGTTTGTAAACAATTACATATATAAGAACAAACCGAGAGACAGGGACAGACACGTACTGATAACGATGTCCTTATAACATTATTGTTAATTGCTGCGACAGGCAGGCCGGTTACGCGTTATCTGAATGTATTTCAAACGCTGCGCGACCGCCTTGCGGATATACTGCCAATGCATGGTAAGTGATTTCTTATACGTAGTTGTCGATACAGTGGTCTTCACTTCGCCGAGTTGGTTTAGCTGTAATTGTTGCTCGACTGCTGACCCCAAGGTCGCGGAGTCGAATCCCGGTCGCGAAGGCCGCATTTCGGTGAAGGCGAAATGCTAGACCCCGTGTGGTTAGATTGAAGAGCACGTAAAAAAGTCACTGCATATACACTCCGCTGCATACGCGCCAGCCCATAGACTAGACTGAAAATCTTTTGTCTCTCTCTCTCTCTTTCTCTTGTTTCCTCTCTCTCTCATCTTTATGCCCCCTTCCCATTCCCCCAGCGTAGGGTAGCAAACCGGGCATGTGCCTGGTTAACCTCCCTATACCTTCTCTTCTGTTATTGTTGTCCTCCTCCTCCTCCTACACGAAGTATCTGAGGATATGATGTGCTGGCTACGCCGAAGGGATGGACTACCTGTGATCATAAGAAGTTTCGCCCGAAAGAAAAAAAAAAACATGGCGGCTGAAGTTTCCGAAGCCCTCCACTACTTGCAAGTCGATATATCTATACCTCATTCACAGAAAGGCCCACACGGTCGCGTTATGGCGCGTTCTTTTAATTCAATAATCCAAGCTCAACTGTAATCAACGCTTGAGAGCGGATATTTTCGTCATGTAATGAAATCATTGATGTACCACCGCGTGTCACCTGCTTGAAACAGTCCATAAGTAGTTCATTTTACAATATCCGCATGCAAAAACAAAAAAAAGAGAAGAAAACAAGGAAGTCATAAGGCGTGGACGTCACGCAGACCCTCACGGGTGTTGACCACGCACTCAGATTTGCCTGCTCAGATTTACGCTTCAAAGCCACGTCGCAGCCTTCTGAAGGAACCCGACATCTCGCTTATTGCTGCCACAACGCGTTTACGCGCGAGTGCTAAAGAACTGCGGATGTATATACGCACACGAAAGGAGAGTTTACGTCGCGCAGTGACCGTCGTCAGTTGCCGAAACGTCACAAGCCTCTGGCGGCTGGATGGCGTTATGCTCTCGTTCCTTCCACGTCTTTCGGCATCTCCGCAGAGCAGCGCAGATTCGCTCTGTTTGCCATGAAATCCGCAGTGACTTTTATCGCTGTGATGAATGCGTTTCAAGGCGTCTCCACGCGGCACAAGTTGACACCCACGCGATCCTCACAAAGGGTGCGAAACAGCGCGAGAAGTGCCACACAGTTTGAGGGCGCGGCAAGGGGTGACTTAGCTGAAGAAATACCAAGTGTGCACGGGCCTTGTATGTAGAGCTCAGTATCGCTGTATATACACGAAAGGAAATGTGGCATGCAGCCCCGTTCGATTGCATGACATTTATCCCGACATTTATCGCGATAGCTTCTGCAGGCGCTGCAACTAATTCGCTAGCTTAGGCCACATGCTCTGGTGTTGCCCCTCGTTGCGAGGCGCGGGCCAATCAAATGAAAACAAGTAGGTATCCGCTTTCAAAAGCCCCGATGTTGGGGATCGAGTGTGCACGCTGTCCAGAGGGCCCACGATGCGGCGATCGGGCTTGGCCTGACTGTCCCAACGTGGAAGCGGCCAGCTGTACGCGTTGAGTCATGCACCTCAGAACTAGCAATAAAGTTTTGCATCCATTCATTCATGCGGAATGAACCACCACCCCAACCAGAAACCACATTAGCTACTCTGTGAGCTATAGCACTGATTAAAACGATCATATTTTCAGTTTTGTGAGAGGTATGCATATCGAAACGTTTCAGGGCTGTCAGTCGAGGCTTGTCTCTTTGGCGGCGTTGGCGTGAGCCGTAGCCGTGACGATAATGCTGATGACGATAGCGAAGATGACAATGATGATCACGGACAACGACTGGCTTGTGCAGCATACATGATGTTTGGATATGATCTACGATGCATTTCGTATGACTGGAAACGAACAGCAACCATGAGCGGAACGTGAAGAGACCTCGTATTCGCCAACTTCAATCTAGATCCGGTACCACAAAGAAGTACTAATAATGAAGGCAAAACTAAATTCACAACTCAACACTACATATTATTACAACCAATAAACATCGCATGTGACTGTACACCGCTCAAACCCTGACGAAGACCAGTCCACCGGTCGAAACCATTGTTTTAATAAAATAAAGACAACCGCTAAGTTGTGTTTCTTCCCTTCCCAAGTACGTTTGGTCCAATAAAAAAACTTCTTCAAATATATATATATATATATATATATATATATATATATATATATATATATATACTCGGCACTTTGGGCCACCATTTAAACTCCTAAATCTTAACTGCAGATAAGATATATAATAATAATATAAATTATTATTATTATTATTATTATTATTATTATTATTATTATTACTATTATTATTATTATTATTATTATTATTATTATTTCAAATTAAAGTTGACAAGTATTCGTGGTTCCTATAAGTTTTTTCAACTGTTTCTGCAACTGTCACTCTACCGAAACAGATTGAGTTTCAGAACTTTAGAACTCATCAACGAGGGCATTCATTGTACAAAATCAATGGTTATTTCAGCGTCTATTTCACAGCTTCTCAATTCTGTAATTCAATGTTTATGAGATCTACCAGGCGAAATAATTGGTAAATATTGATACCATCTATTTAGGGCTCTTTTATGGGCTCAAAGTACATGTGTACTAAATATTTTCAGCGCTCTAAATATGACTGTAGAAAATGTTCTCTCTCCCCAAAAGAAACTTCCCTTTACATTCTGACTCATGAAGGCGGACAACGCGACTAAGATTTATATGCGACCGCTTCTTTCATTTAAACAGTCACTCACCCGAAGGTTAACCACGGGGCTGTCCCTTAAGAACAAAAACTATGCCTAACGACGACATTATTTTCAGACGTTTGTTCCATTTGTATTTAAGAAGGTAATTGTAAAGAAGGACGTCCTCGAGAGGTGAACGTAAATAGAATTACAGATGGGGATTTCCCACGGTGTCACCAGCGGTGCTTGCGGCGTTTTTGGCTTTTCAACCTGAGCACCAGAGTGTGCTTTTTTCGTGCCAAAACAAATGTAGTTCCAAGAATCACTTCTCAAAAACGACAATAAGGGCCTTGGCGTGCGTCGTCTAGTTACAACAGCGAGTTGAAGCAACCCTGCCTTGAAAAACAGCTTTCGGTAAAACTTATCAGTTTCGATGTTACGTCAAACGACAGGTAAGCACACCGCGGGGAGTGCGACCACCAACATTCTCATGGCAAACTGGCGTGATTAGTGATAAGATAATTAATGTAAAGGCAGATTGTTGCTCGATGTTTCTTGGTATCCAGTCGCTCCCACTGGTACAGCCACTTCAGTGTGGTATGAAACTCATAGTACATATGCCAACTTACGTACAAACCTAGTGCGGCATTGACTGCATAAAAGAAAATGTGGACTCTGCTAGCAGCAGCGGAAGATAGAACGATACGTGGGGTTCAACGTCCCAAAACCACCATATGATTATGAGAGACGCCGTAGTGGAGGGCTCCGCAAATTTTGACCACCTGATTTCTTTAACGTGCAACCAAATTAGCTGCGGAAGATCTATCTCGAACATGAGTTAAGTGGTGTTTGAAGAGAGAAATCTTTTCACGGAATCGAATAAAATGCATTTATAACTGCTTTGTAATAATGAGTACCCATTTTGAAAGGTGCACAATTTCAAGGGATGCCCACATGTTTGTAGTAACCGTTTAAAGAAGTCTCGTCAATACATAATAGGCCATGAAGAGTTCCTTATTAAAATGATCATCATAAATAAATTATCGATTTGTTCGCATATGCACAATAACATATATTCAAAGAGTGTATACTAGCAATTCTTGATAAGATCGCCATGTGATGCTTTCGGAGGGACGTAGCTTAGTGCCCTGGGTCAGTTCTTAAATTTGCATATGCTATGCTTCTTGAGATAAAATGTTTTGGAACTTTTCTCCAAAACAACCTTTCTTTGCGTTGCAGCTAAGACTGAAATATTTAAGATCTATTAAAAAGTTATTGAGGCGTACTACTGACGGGAACTGAATCACTTAATCAAGTATGGCACCATTCGAATCGCTGTCTAAATGTTTCAAATATTTACGCACAGTAGTGTTCAGTATAGAGATATATGTAGAATCTACTATCGTAGTAATTGAAAACACCATAGAGAAGAGGCATATCTTCGGAAAAGAGTGTACTTACTTCACTACACCAATTATTCGCAAGGATGAGGGTACTGAACCCAACATTTCTAAAGATCGAGAGCACTATACATGTGAACCGCGTGTGCCAAGACACTGACACAACAGAGACGAGCTTTACCGGCACGACGCCTGGCTCCCGAGATGCTCGGCGACCGCTTGTTGACGGCGTACTTGAACGGCCTCTTTCTGTACAGCCTTGGAGGGCAAAGTTCACGGGGAGCCAGAGAAGCAATCGATCCACGTCGCTTGAACGATCGCGCTTCACAAGGGCTATCCGACTCCTTGACGAACTTGGTTCGCGTCATGGTCTCAGCCCGAAGAACTCCGTTGAAGCCAGATTATCCATATTGCCCAACGCACGCACGAGACGTCCGTGGTACACCGAAGTTATCACACAGACGAACAATTCACTGTTATTCGCTTATGAGGAACTCCATGAGCACTTCATTTCTTCGAGTGAGGCAACTTCGGCATGATTCTTGTATAACTAAGCACAGCAAAAGTGTTGCAAAGGATCAGAGGTTGTCCCACGGGACATGATCCGAAGACCGTGTACGCCATCAAGCCAGCAAATACAGCAAAGTTGAGTTGCCACAATGCCACAACTGGCGTAGAATCTTGTTCTCGAAATTCGTAGTCCTGAGGTCATGTAGCTGGACGCTGCGCCCGTCGTTCAGCGAGGCTGCCAGAAGTTTCACAGAAATTCCGAAACCACAGAAATTTACCAGTAACACCGTTAGCAGCGTTGACAAGGCAAGCTGAGAGTGCTGGAACACTTGGACTCACACACACCACGCTCCTGAGACTGTTCTTGCAAACGCGGACCGCGGGAACCACACGCGAGTTGAAGGGCACCTCTCTGGGCAAGCAGTCGGCGGCGCGGGCATCAAAGGGATGCCAAACAACCACCGCGGACACCACGAACAGCACACACACAACACGCTCACCACCTCCTCAGACACTGAGCGCCGGCGCGAGAGTGAACGCTCGAAAGCCCATGCTTCAAGGATCAGCCAAGGACATCCGCGAAGTGTGCCACTATATAAGAGTCGAAGGAGAGGGCCGTCCCAAGGGGAGCGAGAAAGCCATTCGCCTGGTGCACACACGCACAAACATTCATACACAAATCCTTCCTTTCTCCCAGGAACACAATGGGCGTACGCTATGGCTCGGCGACCACCACGAGATGCTGGGCGGGAAAACAAAAAAAAAGAGGAATCCTCCGATGTGGAACTTCTTCCTATTCAGAAACGAGTGTATGAGTAGCGACCCTCGGCACGCGAACGCCTACAACAAGGCAAGGTGCAACGCGTGCATCCATAGGAGCCACGCGCAGCTGACTATAGGCCCTCCTGCCGTGCTGCTGGTGATGCAGGCCTGTTCTATACCGAACGGTCGCAGCGAGGCAAACGTATTGTCTCCGTGTCGCATGGTGTTACGAGGCAAGGTGAAGGCCGCACGTCTCGCTATCTACCCATGCGTGTCTGTGGCTGCAGAACCACTACGCACACTCCACTCCCGTGTATATTAGTCCACGCGAAAACTCAACGCAGGGTCTCTGATCGCCAGGACCATCTCCCGTGCATCTGCGTCAACGAAGAGGTGAGGCGGAGCCTGACTCAGCTGAAAGGGTGTTGGCTCATTCCAACATAACTCCCCTGCAACAGAAGACCTGTCAAGCGTACTGGCACGAGGCAGAGGTGAGAGAAGTTGTGCAGTTAACTCTCGTCTTCTGATTCCAGTCTTCTCTTTTTGATATTTGTCCATCTCTCCCGTTGCATAATGAATGTTACAGCGGGCCTATAGTCAGAGCTACGCGCACCCCGCCGTTGATGCCGAGCTCTCCTACGTGTTTTTTTTTTTCCGCGTCAAGGTGAACGTGTTTATTGCTCGGTTCGGTGCCCACAGCGTGGCTTCCAATTGGCGTCGCTGGCTGCGCGAATGACAGGCGAGGAGGGAGGCTCTAATTTGGCGCCGAGATATTAGCAAGCCCCGCGGGCGAACAGTGGTAAGAGAGAAAGACACGCACGCGCGTTCGGGAAAAGAAAAACAAAAAAAGGCGTGAACAGTTCACGCGATCGTAGCTACTCGTCACCAACGACTACACCTGCATTCCGTCATGACGTCTCTTCATTCTCTACTTCGGGAGTGAAAGAAAATACAGCCAATTTTCTTACCCATGCTCATTTCTTCTTGACCTTCGGTAGCGAGGTTACATGCAGGCCTAATTGAGCTGGGAATCATGTGGCTGGTCTTAGCGTTTGTGAATGGCTTAGTTTCAGGATACTCATTTTCTGCGTGAAACAAAAGAGGTTGGATTGTAAAAAAACAACATCTGAAGAATATCGTTAAGTGCGGATGCACTGTACGTGGAATAGACAGCACATTTAAGGGCATGATGCACGTGGATCAACGACACTTCGACGCCGTTTTCTTTATCGGAGAAGCCGTGACTAAACTTTGGCACATGTATAGTCGCCCCGTCGTTGCGTGCAACTGGCACTCATGTGCCACGAAACTTGGGGAAAGATATCATTAGAACATCAACAACAAAAAAGCTGTTGAGTGGTTCGGCGTAACCATGCGGCAATGATGAACCTAGACTGGCGTTACTCGCTCTTGTTCTAGTAATTACTGTCGACATCACAGCGTACGAAGCGTACCTATTTAGATTACTAATGCAGCCAAACATGCTACGCCAGGATTTTTCGTAAGAGCCATCGTTTTCAGCCAAACGTGATGCGTGGCGCATAATTAGTGAATTCCGTCAGCCAATGGCAAAGAGAGTTCCCGAATATATAGTTTCGAGAATTCAGCCCAAATATACTCTACTCAGAATCTGTACAAGTGACCACAAGGTATTCGTAAAAACTAACTACTGACATGTTTTGATTGTTCTGTAAGTTACTATTCTCGCTCCCGGGATCTCGAAGGGGCATTTTTTCACAAACTAATAACGAGTGGTACGAAGCGAGCGTTTCACCAGCTCTCGTGGTGTATTCGTCCAACACCACCTAGACTATTGACATATAGTCTAGGTGGTGTTGGTTCATCTCTTCCAAAACACACAAGATCCCGTTACCCGCAGCATACGCAATCAACGCAAACAATGTGACTTTCATTGAACAATAAGAATGCACTGCAATGAAAAGTTTTTCATTTACGAAGGCACACAAGTTCCGAGAAAAGGGGTAGGTTGACCAAGAGGGGCTGCTGCCGCCGTACAAAAAGAAACATTTGCACGATGGTGCACAAACAACGTCTGCAGAGTCTTACGATCCCCATAATTGTATTGCACAAGGCGCACGTAAAGTGCTAGTCAGTGCCTCCCTTCGCTCACTTCGCTTCTTTTATTATATAAGTGGTTGTGTTTTAAAAATAACTAACTTTGTGGAGTTTCTTTTCTGCCATTTGAGTACTGGAGTTGCCTTTTTGTCATCATCCGGACGATTGATTGCGTACACGAGACAAGAGCCAAGACAAGACAACAACACAGCAATACAAAAGCTTAGCAGCACTGCTTCTAAGCTTTTTTTATGCAATAGAATGTAGTCAAAATAAAAATTAGTGTTGATTGTATCTTTATATTTTATTGTGAACTATACCTTCAATATCACAACAGCGAACTTCTGGTGCGCCAGGTAAACTTGCGGAAAACACATGTTGCCCCGTATGATCCTTCGTTTACTATACACGGGCAGAGCGAAGAGAAAAAAAGGAACAAGATCAGCTAAGACCACCGATAAGGCCGAAAATTACAGCCTTAGTATCGCGAGGAACACAGATAAGGATGCATATTCCTGCAGTGTTTCGTTCTTTGTTTCTGGCGCTCGCCACGAACTGCATACATATACTTCGGCACGTACACCTCACGTGGCGCACGACACGAAAACAAAGCCACGCATCGCGAGTCGAGATGCTGCACGCACGCGTGACATCGCGACACAATTAAAACCACCGCGCGACCTTGTCGGCCGTCAGCCATCGCGACAAGGCCTCGCTACGTCTTCCTTCGCCGGTGCTATCCTTTGGTTCCTCGCCAGCCTCTTATAATGACAGCGCGTGCGCCCGTTCGGTAAACATTTCTTCCTTTCTTTCGAGTTCTTGCCGCATAGACGGCAGAGAGAGAGAACACAAGGAGAAAGGCAGGGAGGTTAACCAGGGCTTAGCCCCGGATGGCTACTCTGCACTGGGGAAGGGGAAGGCAGCAGCAACACAGAAAAGACCGCTTTTCATTTACTTCTCGCATTTCTCTTTCTCTCTCTCCTTCGACGCCTTCAAAGGGGGTCTCGGCCATGCAGGTAGTTAAAAACTGTCCGACAGTATGAGTCACACCATGGCGCAGGAAGACATTTGTGCGACACGAGAGACCTTGAAGAAGTAGAGACAATGCCACGGCGACTATAACGTCGTCGGTCCGAGTCTTGCAAACAAGTGCGGCGCTGTATGCGAATTACGCAAATCCGCTCGACCAGTTTTTGTAAGCGACGTGGACATATACGTATGCTATTTTCAGCCAAGGTGGGTACGTGTCGGCACCTGCCCCGCGCGTGTACGAGGGCGAAACGCTAATCATTTTTCGCCGTTGGACTACATGGAAATGGTGCTGTCGAGCGCCGCGCATAAGGGGTCTCTCAGAGAGCTATTGTTTGCCTAAATTAACCATTATAACCTCCGCCCTCCGGGTAGTTTCAAAAGAGAAACGGTTGTTAGAGAAGAGAGCGAATAATAAATGGATCGGTTAATTAAAGAGCCTGTCACGTGGTACTCGGGGTAAGTAATGAATGACCGGAAAGGCCCGCATAAAGGCCAGGGTGAAGTCGATCGTCAAGGCATTCGGGTGCACTCTAGTTATGATTGCCTTCAAGGTCGTTTTGAACGCAACTTTTCAAGCGTTAGGATTTATCCAAACTCACAAACGATGGCGCAGAGCTCAGGCAGCAACAAGATGACTTTCTATAGACCAGAAACATATTGGTGTTTGAGACGTTCAAGCGCAAGAGAAAGAAGTGACCTCCGGTACTCATTAGGTACGTTACAAGTGAGACTTGCGCATGTTCTGGAGACTGCGTGCGTTCTTGGGCAGTAGTGAAGACAGTATAACAGGGGTAAACCCGCAAGATTGAGCGCCATCAGGAAAAAGATGGGCAATTAGAAAATTTAAAGACGTATGTTGGACGTAGTATTTTGCATTAACATTAGTGACTGAGCAACGATAGGAACGTTACTGCGGAGAACCGATTTCCTTCATGCGTATATAGTTAAGTAATTTTGTGCTCACAACAGTCAATAATCCAAGCGTAATGTTATGAGGCACTGCAGCGATGAAGTTTAGGACAGTACAGGAGAAAACCACGCCCACCGATATTCACGCCGACGGGTCTCCATTTCGTATATTTGATTAAACCATGGTACATAACTGAATGAACGAATGAATGAATGAACTTTACTTAACGTCCAGCAGTTTTCACCGGGCGAGGTGGGGGAAGAGGGGTTAACCCCTGTCCCTTCCCACTCTCCGCCGATTATTATGGCGGGGCCTGATCAGGTGACCGCTCGAAGTCCTTGGACGCGGGTGGCATCTTCAGCTTGCCTTCAGCTTGCATCTTCAGCTGGTCGCTGGTAAGTGCTAGTGAATATATATTGAAGCAAATTACACCACTCCCTCCCGTAAGGATTAAATCCACAGCTTGACACGTTAAAGCACCCCAGGAGGCAGGAATTTCCGGACCCCTCCAATACCACATCTCTCCCACTCTTATCGTGGTTTTGGGACGTTAAATGCCATCAATTATTATTAACGTTCCTATCAATGTCGCTGAACTAATGCATAAAGGCTATCTGGGATCTGTCCTGTGTTCACGAAACGCATACGCTGCTGAGACGCTCGGTTCAATACAGAGTGCATTACCTTCAGAATCGATTGATTGATATGTGGGGTTTAACGTCGCAGAACCACCACATGATTATGAGTGACGCCGTAGTGGAGGGCACCGGAAATTTCGACCACCTGGGGTTCTTTAATGTGCGCCCAAATGTGAGCACACAGACCTACAGCATTTCCGCCTTCATCGAAAATGCAACCACCGCAGCCGGGATTCGATTCCGCGACCTGCGGGTCAGCAGCCAAGTACCTTAGCCACTAGACCAACGCGGCGGGGCGATTACCTTCCGAATAGTCGCTGCAAGATTATTAAGAGTACTAAAAATGACACCACACCGTCGCATAGATGCATTTCCCGAAGCCGTATACATAGTACTGCGTTGCTACACGGTTGGCATAGGGTCAATTCAAGTCGCACAACGACTACCAGCATAGGCAAAGATGACATGACAAGGAAGCGTTATAACGTCGTAGCTAAGTCATAATGATGGGCACCAAGATGACCATTTTAATTATGCGATAACGTCACGACAGAACTCTCAGGAAATGAAACCAAGACAGTTTCGTAGCATAGCACATCATTTAGGTCCAATATGGCTGTCACCACCTCATTAAGGTTCAGGACCATCCTTTAAAGACAGGCCACAAAAGTCGAAAATGCAGAGTTATCTAAGAGTTGTTATTACGGACATTTTTACCGACGAGATTACAGTTTCATTTAGAACTGAGTGCCTATAGTTTATCAATAAACATCAATGGACAGCAACATACATAGCATGAATACCTTTCCAGTTTACAGTACACATCTCGCGTCGCCCAGTAGCTGTGTTCCGGATCACCACGTTGCTCCGGCTGTCATCCGCTGCCCCGATTCGATACGGAAACGCACCGGAACGGCTGATCACCGCAGGTGACGACGTACTATGCGAGCGCCAGCGAATCCCCGAAAATGGAACGGCTTCGACTTTCGGCTCCGAAACATAAATCAAGGCGCCGGGCTGTGTACTCGTTCGCTCAGCGTGCGATTAAGACGGGAAACAAACGAGCCACCTCCCGCTGGGGCAATATATCGCGCGTGCGCGCTCTTTCGGCGGTCACCCCCGCTGCTTTTAGCGTCTAAGGAATCGGTTCCGCGCACAGGTATACAATCGCAGATGATTGGCGACGAGCTATAAACGCGTAGACGCCGAGCACGGGGCCCAACGCTGCGGATTCTTTTCTCGACTCGCGTAACGTCCTTCTTGCGCCGCGTCTGTCTGGCGTTGGTGTGCTCGATTAAAGGTGAACTTGTTAGGCGCCTTTAGCTGACCGATTCTGTTGTCCGTTCCACGTTCCACTCAAACGCTCAACGTTACCGGAGCGCAACGTGTTGTTGGTTTTAGCCAAGCGTCTTTCAGGCAGGGCAATCGCTACGCCCGCGGTGCATAAAAGTCAAATGTATGTTGAAAAGAAAAATGGAAATCGTACACGGCTCCGGAAATTGTGACCACCTGGGGTTCTTTAACGTGCACCCATATCTGAGCTCACGGGCCTACAGCATTTCCGCCTCCATCGCAAATGCAGCCGCCGCAGCAGGGATTCGAACCCGCGACTTGCGGGTCAGCAGCCGAGTACCTTAGCCACTAGACGACCACGGCGGGGCGACCGAAACATACTACGTGGGCTTTCGTGGTAAATCGGCCCGTACATGTTACGTATTTTGGCCCAAGTAACCGCGCGGTTGAAGGAAAAAAAAGTATAAGGTGTTATCTGCCAGAACCAAAATACGATTACGAGGAGCACACTAGAGGGGTATTGCAAAGTGAGTTCGATCAATGAAGTTTCCGTAGTGTAACCTCACTCTGTATGCTTAACAACCACGGGATATTTTTTTTACATTGCATTTCTTGTTGAAAGCAGGTCACCGTGGTTGAACAGCAAAGTTGCGCCCTCGTGGTTAGCAGTTTCCGCATAAATAGTCACGTATAGCGCGAAATTGAAGCGTTCCAGTTTGGAGGTTAACTCTATTCGCCTGTGTTTAATAAAAAGGTTCTTCCATCATAGGGCGCTACGAATATACGGAAACAGTGCACATGCACAACATCAACAACGCGAAAACGATGTGTTAAGAACAAATCTTTAACGAGTCAAAGTACAATGTACTCTACCATGGGAGAGCAATAAATCGTGTGTTTTAGAAAAAAGTGAACGATTTAGAGTACTTGGTACTCCACAACGGGAGAGCGAAGAGCCGTCCTTTGGGCCTCACATTTCATGAGGCGGTGTCGACACAAATTACGTCACGAACGAGTTCATGATTGTTTAGACAATTTCCTTAACTATTTAGAGTACGAGGTATGGGAGAGCATAAAGCCATCCCGTGGGCCTCACACTTGATGAGGTCCTGTTGCAAAAAAAAAAAAAACGTCGTGTGCGTACACAACGATAAGTCCACGCAGTGGCGCAATAACAGGAAATGTGTAGAAAACGAGGTTAACGATTCAGAGTACTAAGTACTCTACTGGGCGAGGGCATAGAGCCATCCCGTGGAAAATGTAGAAGTTTTAGCAACAATTGTGTTTATAATACGGGTCAACGATTTCGAGTACTTGGTACTCTACTATGGGAGAGCATAAAGCCATCCTCACACTTCGTGAGAATTTGTGTGTTTAAAGGTAACGATTTAGAGTACTATAGGTACTCTACGATGGGAGAGCATAAAGCCGTCCCGCAATCCGTAAAAAATCCCTGGGTGAGAATTCGGCACAATGCGAAAGAACATATAGAACAGACTTCGTCGTTGAGAAATCAAGTGTAAGCCCAAGTACAAAGTAGAAGCCACATGACTTTCAACAGTTTTCTTTTGCTGCTTCTCGAAATTTCAAAACCTAATTTCTTTTAACAAGTGATACAAACACACACGTGCCTGCAATTGAAATATGTGGACAATCACTTTTATGTTGAAATTTGCGTACAAGTCTACCGTACAGAAAGCTGAATTGAAATAGCCTATTTTTTTCAGTGTATGGTGAACTCATGAAAAGTATGCGGCAGTTAAATAGTTCTCCTGGTACCTCTGGCTCGCCGCTGCCCGGGCGTTCAAAAATCATCTTTAGGTGAGTATCGGGTGCTATTCTGGACATTGTCGAATTCCGCCATGCTGTTCCACCATTATTTGATGCTAATTGGCCAAGTGGTTTGCTACGATCTCTCTGATTGGCTTAAAATGCCGCCATTACGAAATTTGACAATACGATGGAATTGGACAGTGTCCAGAATAGCACCTCCGGTCTCATGCGGTTGCCTCCAACCTCCTTAGTTGCCGCAGCTTGTTCAAAGAAAAATACATGACAGCGCTCATCTAAGAGTGGCGTCATTATATGCGCTGATTAAATTGTACACATTTTAGGGGCGAAGCTCCTTAAGCCGTGGGTCATGCGTCCCCGATGTGTGATGTCGTAGGATAGTACTAGTGTGTAGCAACCTCTCGTTTAGTCCTTCAAATGTCCGCATGATGGCGGCACTTGTGTATGATGAATATATGATGAAAAGAAGGGCGGACGGTCGCATGGATGGACGGACGCATGAACGGACGGACAAACGGCCACTTTGCCCCACTCATCATCATTCACTCCGTGGATGTGTTGTAATTTTTAGATGCGGAGCATCTAATACTCGAGGCTTGTAGTGCGGCGCCGTCCACAAGCTTCGTCCTCCTTCTTCCGCCATCTGTGCATCCCTTCCTCCTCTACACACCGCGCGCGCTTCACTCCTCCACCATCTGTGCACCCTTCCTCCTCTACACACCGCGTTCGACATCTACAATTCTCCTGATTCTCCAGTGGACGCGCATGCGCCCGTCGCGCTTCGAGAACACTGAACAGCTGACAGTGCATGCGCCGTCGCGCTGTATATATACTCAAGGTCGGCGCTCGCTCGCTCAGTTGCCGCTCGTCGGTTGGTTTGTACGGCGCGTCGACGTCCAAGGTCGCGGTGAAATGAATTCCAACGAATCCACAAACACAATGATCGACGTCCCTTCGACCAGCGCCGCCCTTTCGCATACGTGTGTACGTGTTCACTCATTTAACACCCCGTCCTACAACCACGTTAACCAATTTAGCCATCGACCCAAGTAAGTCGCAATTTAACACCCCATTTCACAACCACGTTAACCAATTTAGCCATCGACCCAAGTAAGTCGCACTTTAACACCCCGTTAACCAATTATAGGCTCCGCATCCTCCTCAGTGTTCCCCCGAGGGAAGCTGCGGGCAATTTTTTTTTTCAATGAAGTTGCACCAGCATCATAAGCTGTCTCACTAAACGTATTCCCAAAAGTGATACACTTGGTGAGAGGCAAAAATCTGTTACTGGAACTCAATGTATGTGCAACGCGCATGTAACTCCCCGGAGCCATGATGGGTGTTAAGCACCATATCTAAGTCACTGAAGCAACATATCTGATGCAGTACGATTCACACGAGAGCTTATGAAGGATCAGGTGGTTCGTGTAATAATTAAAAAAAAGGAATGATGGAGATAGCAGAAGTGGAATGACTTACTTGAGATAAACGGCTCGCTAAAATGCACGGCAAACGTTTATAATGCACGGTTACGAAGCCGCATTATAAGCCGTGCATTCATTTATCGTTATCATTTCACTTTTTTCTCACATTGGCACAGCGTCAGGTCATTCAAGCGGGGGAATTACTGTTGTTGCAGGCAATAGAGATATTGCGCTTGTCTCTGCGTAATGCTTGCCCACCTCGGGGCTGTTCTATCACTCCGTTAATCTAGTACGACTATGTTCGCCCTTCTAAGCGGTACTCTAAATGCGCAACCCTCACGGAAAGCGTAAACAGTAGCAGCGATTCAGGGCGAATGACACGGACAGCGTATCGTAAGTGCGGCGATAGTGAGGCAGCGATTAGCGGGGCAGACCCGTTCAAATGTAACGACTAAGGGTAGATGCACACAATTGAGTCCATTCTGATGGAGGCCACGCTGCCACGAGCCATGGGCGTGTGCGAGGCCACGTGCAAATATTTCCCACGGCGTACGCATAGTTCGCTGCAGGCCGCTACAGATGGAATCGCTTTAGAAGGTTTTTTTTTCTTGTTTCGTTCATGCGAGAATTTAAATGAGGCACAGAACGGAGCGTTTGGATAAACACAAGAAAAATATGCTAAGTTCACGCTTTTGCTACGCAGTTAGCATACGCAAGTCATAACAGCATTATACCGTCGGTACACATAAGCTTCTCGCGTTGCGCTCATGAATTCACGTATGGCTGCGTGAAGTTAACGAAACGCGCGATAACGCGCATAGTCTAGTCTAGTAATTCAGTCAAGCGTGAAGCTTAATGTTCTTGCTGCTCTTTAAAAAAAAACAGCGTCAACAGCAAATTACAGGAGTATAGCCATCGCATTCCGGGCATCGCCCGGTTGGAAGTCTCCAACAAATAGAGATCCCACTCCCTATCTACAGGCGTGCCCACAAACTCTGGGCACATTATTTGAGATAGACGTCATCTGTGTGCTGTAAACACTGAAAGCTGTTTCAGGGGACTGGGATTGTTCTTGGTTGTACAATTTTATGTTTTTTTGTCTATACCTTTTGCTAAGAGCCAATGCAAAGATGTCAGCTCAAATCATTGGTCCTTGCACCAATGCTATGGTATGAACCACCAAACGAATAGAGGCTAACGCCACGTTCGTAAGGTAACGCTACTCTATAGGAATTAAGAAGAGAGAAGCAAGCGCCCATTTCGCACCCCTCCTTTCTTTCCTTGCCAACGCCCATGTACTCTGTTGAAGAATTTTTCGCCACTTCGAGCTTTCCTATACACGGTAGGAAAGACTTACGGCGTTGACCCCGAGGATCCTCTGACATTCTGCTGCTGAATACAAGAGTTCTAGGTTCGATTACCTGCCGCGGCGTTAAACTCGGAAAAGAAATGACGGCCCGAACATATCAGCATAGATTTTGATGCACGCTCGTGCACTGAATATTGTTCGAAATAAATTTATCTAACGTCGAAATAAACTAGTTTAAAAACTGTTGGACGTTGAACGCTCAACTAGGGTTTTGTTTATTTCCTTTTTTATGTGTGTGAAAAGACACACTGCATGAAATTGTTGGCGGTCAGTAATTTAAAGGACAAAAAAGGGCACCCGACTTTGTGTCAGCTGCTGCGGAGGTCATAATGGCAGAATCAGCACTGAGCGCCTTCAAGACACTGATGGATTATAGCGTAAAGATAGCCAGAACTCTCCATTGTTCTGCTTTTTTTTTTTTGAGAAACAGCCACGAGTTTGTATACACCGTGAAACGCAAAACGACGCTCAAATGCCGCTGTATATTCTTTACCGCGGGCTTCTATAAAACTTCGCATGCACTGCTCAGCCATTCAAGGAACATTCAACGCTCACCCCGAGTTTCGCAGCGTAGGCTTACTCTAGCAGAGTGTCGTTTGCGAAAGCCTCACCCTTTATGAATTTGTACCTCACTCTTTTCTGCTCTCGTGCAAAAACAAGACTTCAATGAATCTGGGCATTCAAGTTATCTTCAACAATTCTTTACACCTTTCCTTTGTCTTAATATAATCTACCATCCCTGCTCAACGCTGAGTAACTAATGAGATCTTTGATTAAGGCCAAGCTCTCACCTTTTCTACCATAACAAATTTCCTGTCACCACTCTCGCAAATAAAAGATCTCGTATACTATAAATACACATGAGCAAAGTACGCGAGGTGAAGATAGACTTGATTTCTTTGTTAGGTACCTCGCAGGAACAGCTGAAAGAAATGTGCAGCAGATAGTTCGTTCACGGCAAAAACATTCGTAGACAACGAAACGCACCCGTAAGTTTTTCTGCTATGGCGTGTCACAAGACCACGGTGGCGGGCTTTCAAGTCACTGAATGAATTTCCACAACCCTCTTAGCACAAGGTCACACGCGTTCTTCTGCAGTACCCAATACCCGAGGACATGCAGTCAATTTCATGTGTGTGAGTGTATACACACTCTAAACCTCGCGTTGTGCCCCGCGAACGGCCTGAACTCTCTCCGTTTCTGCTTGCCCTCTCCCCCCATCCAGCATCCCACGTGTAAACTGAAAAATTGAGCATAGTTGTTTCACGCTTTACCTCCATCAAGAACAATGAACGGTTGATGCTAGTGGTATGCTATAAGTATACAGTTCATATCGCGAGCAGCAGCTGAGTGCTGATGCGCTATCTTGCACCGTTTTATCAAAGCCCGAAGTTATCCGCGCTTCCACGAAGCAGTCTGTGGCGTAGATAGATTAATTTCCCGCGATGCCTGTGAATGACGGGCGCATACGGAAAACATGCAAAAATGCAAGTTCGGACATTGTTCTGTGGAACATGTGATCGTCCATATTTTGCATCGGACTGACAAAAAACTTTTGATTCCGGACGATGAACCGATCGCGACAGATCTCTCAAGTTGTCTGTTATACCAAGCACGCGTACGCTAAAAAGCATTGGAGGAACTTTGTTCATGTTCGTCCACTCTGGCTCGCCAATTCCACTGATGGTATTTCCATGCTAATGAGCCCAACTTGAAATTGATCTGTGTAGCGTTACCGCGCAGTGAATCTCCAGAAATCGGCGCCCATGAGAAAGCTGTCGTCGAATCTCTGAACACTCGTGACCAGTTTTACCATCATCATGTTTTCGAGCAAGTCAGGGCAACCCATTTTCATTTTGCAAGGCAAAGACCAAACGCCTAGGTCTCTTTTTTTCCCACGTCACTAATGCCCAAACAGATCTGGCGCAACAATAAACCACAACGTAATATATGCATGCATGCACAAACGAAAGATAGGGCTCACGAACTTACGTATTCAAGGGGATGCGTATCCGTATAAGCAAAAGCAACCGCACTGCAGGGTCCAGTCAGAGTCGGTGATGAAGGTCGCACATATGCGCATTTAACAACGCCGAGCAGAAGTCGTTCCAGCAGGGCGAATCACACGCGCACAGACTGTCGTACTGTAGTAGCACCCAGCGTCGCGGGGCCGTACGTAACAGGAGAGCTGAAGCGTGCAAAGACCGCGCCGAAGGACGGACGATGACGGCGCGCAGGTTACGCGCTGCCCTTCTCGTCACAGTCCGGGGAGCCGGCGCAAGGTCGGATGTTGCGTTCGGTAGACAGGCCCTTCCTTTCCTGCCTTTATTGAAAAGGCGGCCCTTTCGACGTCGCTGACTGCCACTCCAGAGTAAACATCGGTGCAGCTCTCAAGGCCACATCCCTCTCCTCCTCTTCTTTATGGTTCGCAAATACTTCTCCTAACGGTTCCGAACAAAGTGATGCACAAAGGGATGTACAAAGGGCGATATTCTATTCCCCTAATTTATGCGCTTTTCATTCAGCGAGGCTGTTAAAGCCGAAGGAAAGAAGAATAAAACATTCGTATGGGTTCGTTTATAAAAACACCTTTCCAGACAGCCCCGACAGGCGTGCAAAATTTAGACACTAAAATATGGCCTCTTCTGTGCCCACGTTGGCGATGACTGCCGTAGCAGTACGAAAACGCGCCTCTTGTCCTTGAACTTGGTTCAGCGTGAATAACGGCTCAAGCAAACCGCAGGCACGGGTAGTCACGCTAAACGCTTTCCTTACAAACACTTCGCTGGAGGGTCGTGAAGATGAATATTGCAGCTTAGTCAGACGTAATGTAATACAACATACGATCCGAGAGACACAGCCAGGGTCCTTAAAGACAAAGTGTACGCACTCGTATTCCCGCAACTCCGGCGTCACTAACGTCCAGTGTACACATCAAACTGAGCACTAGCACTGTTCCAATCGTTCTCACGGAACGCCAGTCTATGTCTTTCCGGTGCAGTGGTCCCGAGATGCTGGTGTTCCTCGCTCAGGTTGTCCCTTCTCTAGTCACGTCAAGACGCAGGAATCGACTAGCACGTGCGCACGACAGAAAAAAAAAGAAAAGATCTTGAAGAACGACGTCCTCAAGGAGCCCGTGGTTCACCAAGACATGAATCCGAAACCCGGCCAAGATGCCGAAGGGCGCGTACGGTTCACTTCTTCACACGGCCGCGAGTGTCGGACGGTGCCGGCTGTGGAGACGGCCGCGGAACGTGTGCCATCTTCCGCCGCAACCGATGTACGACGATTCTTACGGATCGAGTTCTAGCGCAACAGCCAGCCCCGCCGGGAGGAGAGTTCCAGCACCACCGGAGAAGAGGGCGAGCGAGTGAGACCCGTCCCCTTTTCGGGCACCGGCTTCTCCGCCGGAGAGTAGAGACCCCCTTCTCCCTGCACGAACGCGTCGCGGCTCCGCTGACCCACTGGCCTATACACAGAGCACACCGCTGGCTGCACGCAGAGGCAGATGCGGCCCGCAGGACCACGGAGTGTGCCAGTCGTCGTCGTAGTGGAAGTGTCTTGTCCGTGGTGCTCAGACGACGGCCGCTCCGCCGATCGCGCAGAGTGACCGGGCGACTTTCGAGGCGCCGAAGCGGTTCCCGCGTGTAGTACACACCCCGAACGACTCGAATAGGGGACCGATTGCACGAGACGCGTCGCCGTAGGCCATGGATGTACCCCTGGCCTGATATCTTTCGAGCAGGCTCTTCGCTTTACAAGTTGCGTCGTACTGCCGTTCTCTTGTCTCTTTTGTTTGCGTGTACTGAATTTTGGTCCATCTTGCTTGCCTCTGTGACCCGACTCGATTCGGAAGCTGTATCTGCCGACTAGAGTTCAACAGCCACGAGTTATACTACTGCGCCTCGAATGATGTATTAAGAACACCATTGTGAATATATCAGTGGGCATATACGCTTTTGTTAAAGGGAGATAAGTAAATCTGGAGCGACGGAAGCCGAAGCAAAGACACTTCCGGTAACGGGCGTTGCTGAAACTAGAACACCTCCTCCTCCTCCTCCTGCATGCGCCGGCGACACAAGGACGACCGTAAACTACACGGCGCCGTATTGCATCGACATTCCAATATCAGAACGCATTCACGTAATTCAAATTTCGCGAGTCGTCGTCGCAATGTAAGCGACCGGCGTTCACGTCGGCTACGTCGACGTTAGAGGAAAAAGTAACAGAGCCCCGAATCACAAAAGGCGTCGATTATTTCTCAGAGATACCTTTTACCAATCGTGACCCTGGAGGCATCATTAGCGAAACTGGGACTCGCCAGTTGCAGTGAACGAAAAGCGCCGCGCGTAGGTTCACAGTATGTAGTCTTTCCCGTTGAACTTGAAAGAGCTCATCTTCCCAACCCACTCGCGACGCGAGACAGTTTTCCGGTCAATCACGCTACATGGGTGCGGCGCACCTGTTGAGCCGTTGCAGCAGCGTGCATTTACGCTGCTCTGCATAACCCATGCATACGATGATAACGGGACAAAAAAAAAGCGAGTTGTGGTTCGTGTATAACCTATGGACGCCACGGACCCCTGTGTATAGGTGATCGCTGCTGGCACGTTAAGCTGGAACGGGTTTAGACGGGCATTAGCAAGATCATCCGTTTTCTTTAGGCAACGTTTTTTTTTTTTTACCCAACACGAGGCTCCGAGCACGGAACGACAGCGTCGGAAGATGATCGAAAAGGGATGAAAAAATGCACCCGCCGGCGTATTTCTCGTTGGGCGGCTATAGACCGCCGATAGCATGCTCGTACGTTGCTGGAGCCCCTGAAGGTCAGATCACCCATTCACCAGAGAAACATATTTCCTCCCGTAGAAAAGCCTCTGCGGGTGTGCAGCAATGTTGCAGTGCATCAACAGGCTTTTTTTTAACATTTTCATGAAGAGTATTTCTCATTAGAGCTTATCCGTAAATCATCAGCGTTTTGATGCTCAGTGCATCGATAGGTCTGGTCAACGCGTAGGATAGTTAAGAGGGGCCTCATAGTTATATGAATGTCCGTAAGGGTGGTTATAATAGTGGGACACTAACGATACGCATTCATTGTCAGTACCGCATTCGTTTCATTCGCGACAGGACGTCGAATAGGAGTCAAGCAGTGTATGCTAACAAGCAAGTACGTTTAGTAGTCATATGTCAGAATTCAATCTTGCAATGATCCTAAGCCGAAAAGTATAGCCAGGATCAGTGCAGCGCAAAGAGGACTGGCATCGGGGGGGGGGGGGGGGGGCAGAGTTTGAATGACATTCTTCTTCATTTACAAAGGGGAGGAAAATGACGGGGCATCCACGATCGACAGAAGTCTTTAGGATTGATTGTACGCTGTTCAGCCACGTACCTTGAAAAGCGACTCGAAGCGAACTCAGAACCAGTCCCCGTGTTTCGCGAGCCGCAGACACCACCGACAACAGAAGAAGGCAACACTGCAGCTAGAACCATTTAATCTCGCAGTGCTATTACTTATAAAAGTGCCAAGCGACAACAAGGTAGCGTACAGCGGTATATTGAAGGGAATGCCTATAAGCAGCAACACAGCTTACACAACCATCGACGGCGGATCGCTTGGGTCCAGTAGGCGCAAATAAACTGTAAGCCCCGCAAGTAAGTGTCGTACCTACGCTTGTAATTACGCGCCCACCGACAACCGCAAGTCATTCACCGCGACGATGCCAAAGGCACGCCCCAGTACGATTGCGTAGGTTTGTTTCTCCCTCCACGCAGGCAACAGAAAGTGCCCCTCCGACTATGGTTATACATCGAATGGCACGACCATCTCACGGGAAATAATTGCGCTCGCTCGGTTCGTTGCTCCGATTTTGTTGCTCTTGCTGTCGTTGTTGTTCCTTAGCTGGGACATATAGACGAAGTTTTGCAACCTTAAAAGCTTAATAAAAATAAATAAATCTGAAAGAAAAGAAAAAAAAAAGCGTCAAAAAGAACTGGTCAGAGAAGAAAAAAAGAAGAAACGGAGAATAAAAAGTAAACAATCTCGTGGAAACGAAAAGATCACGTAAAACATGACCAGTAAAGCATGTATGACGTGACAAAAAAACTAAATACGAAGAAACGACTCAAGCACGCAAGTAAGCAAGCAATTGAGTGAGATAGAAAGAGTGTGTGTGTTCTTTATAAGAACGCAGGGAGCACGAATTGATTGATATGTAGGGTTTAACGTCCCAAAACCACTATATGATTATGAGAGACGCCGTAGTGGAGGGCTCCGGAAATTTAGACCACCTGGGGTTCTTTAACGTGCACCCAAATCTGAGCACACGGGCCTACAACATTTCCGCCTCCATCGGAAATGCAGCCGCCGCAGCCGGGATTCGAACCCGCGCCCTGCGGGTCAGCAGCCGAGTACCTTAGCCACTAGACAAGGAGCACGAATAGACCTATACAAAATAGCAAGCACCCACTGCGTCGGAACAACTCGTCACATAGTTCAGTTACGTTACATTTTCCTTCGAGACAGCTTCTGTCCCATCCCGAAACAAACGACGTCGCCGCGCCTAATTTGCGCGCCTCCGAAACGCGCGGCGGGAGGTAATTGGCGATTCCGAAACGGGGTCCACGACCGTGCGACTGTATACACAAAAAGAAGACGACCTTAAAATGGAACAGTTGCAACTATGCGAAATGCGCGGCGTGAATGGGTCGTATCCTTCTCTACGAGCTCCGCCCTTTAGTTTACTGGTTTAGCACGCACGACGGGATATACACAGATGGGCTCCGCCCTTTAGTTTACTAGTTTGACACGTGCGACGTGGTATTCATAGATGGCAATGGAACACGCTAAGGGAGACGGCTTTGCTTGTAATTCACGCGTTTTCTTTGTCCCTCGCGTCGGGGGACGCGCTTATAATTTTAGCCGCGACGGGGCGTTGGCGTTCCGAGTCCTTCAAGGTTCGAGAGAACCGGACTACCTCTATATAAAGAGTGATACCGTATGGTACATGTGTATATATAACCTCTGCTAGCGGTGCCACCTAATTTCTATACGCGAAGTGTGGCAGTTTGGGCTAGTTGGTATGGCATGACGATAGTTATAGCGCTATAACTATCGTATATACGCGACACGGGGTTACATAGAATGCACCAGTGCCCGCGTATGTCTGCATGCGCCTGAAACAAGCAACTTGCAGTGGCGAGCGAGTACGTATACACGCAGACGGAAGACGAACAGCCGTCGCCCATGCAAGCTCCGCTCCTCGCGCGGTTGAGTCGTAAATCGACGGAACGTCGTCGACTAAGCAGAGGCCCTTTCAGTATGCTCGCTGCTGCTCCTCTGTCGGCTGGGTATAAAAAATTGCGCGCGGCGAAAGCGTGGTCGCGCGTGGCTCCTAATTAACTGCGCCCCTACATTTTCCCATAAATCAGTCGTTCGGAGACCGGACGGCAAGAGAAACGCGGCGAATACCGAGTAAAGCGCACTATATCTCATGGGCTACAGCGTAATCAGTTGCATGCACGTCAGCTGGGTATTTCTCCTGGTGATAAGAGATCCAGCTCTCGACTGAGGGGAACGCGCTGCATCGGTTGCTGCTTCGTCTGTAGGCACAGCTTTTCGGCTTAATGCCCAGAAGTCGAGCGTGTCTCCAGGGTGATCAGCAGCTCCATTAAGTGGCCGCATAAACGTTTCGTTCATTAATGGTCCTCATCGTGGTCCGGAATTGCGACTGCTGGCGCTTTTTCTTGAAGGAAGGATAGCTACGGACTTGTTCTGTCATCTGCGGGGTACGTCGTACATGCAATCGGGACTCACGAGAGATTCAAGGCATGTGATATGCAGCAGCGTTATATTTTATACGCAGACAAGCCAGAATATCGAGAAGAATTTTGATACACATTTTGGACAGAAACTGGTCGAGTGGTTAAGTGCTCTTCTTACAGGATTGCTGTTGGGTGGACTTGAAAAGGCGCCAGACCTCACGCGCCGAAAGTGGCGAAAGGTGTCATGTCATTTAATGTTGAATGCCTATAATTTGTAGCCAGGAAGAACCAGATCTGTATTACGTACCAAGTTTTCACTATCGATGAGTAAATGAAACCACCTTCTTTAAGTAAAACGAGAAATTTAAAGGTAGCAATAAAAAGCAGTGGTGCCGACTGATTTTTTTTTTCGCCGAATGGGTCGAAAAGTAGCCAATTTGGGGCAAAGTAGCCACCAACGGCCACACTGGCGCTCCAAGTTAAATGAAATGACTCCAGTATGCTTCCGATGTTTGTCACATAGGCGCTTATTCTGTTCCACAATTCGAAGGTGGGTGCAAGGCTTTTAAGCCGTCGCTTCGGAGTTCAAGGTGACAAATAGAATTTTTGAATGCCTTATACAGACTGTCCACTCCCTTGACGTGCACAACAGTGACACTGAGTGATCACGTTTGATATTATGAAGCGATGGCCACGGAACAAGGCCGACCATAGGGATGTGCATGAGCCGCATTTCCGATCACGAGTCGGAGCCTGGGTCCGCCGACTGCATCAAAGGCCCGCCTGAGCCTGACGCTGATGCGAGACAGCAGGGCCCGACATTCAAAAGCTGGGACTAAGTCCGGTGCAGCCCGACATTATGTAAGTTTGCTGCAGACACAAGTTATCACTTTCCTAAAATGTGACAATGTGTTCAACATATCAAAGTGAGACATATAAAAACCATATGTGACAGTCATTATGCGCACAAACTACACGATGTTGCTCCAAAAAAGCGAGCTGTCCGATAATTCGGGCTTCAGCGAGGTGCGGCGTGCCAGCGTTACACATACGGCAACACTGAAGTTTTATTTGCTGCTTTCAGTGGTAGCCGGAACAATCAGTATCTTTTTCTCAGGCTTGGCCCATTGCAGTGGTTGTTCACCAGGGAACTTCAGGATCCCAGACGCAAGACAGAGGGACACATAATCACAAAACTCACTTTGCGTGCTCATCGCAACTTGCTGGAAAAATACTGCGGTACAGCGTGTATATTTTGGGCTCAATAAGGCTTTGCCCCTGGTCCGGCCCGCCCGATGAAAAACAATGTAGCCCGAGCGTGGTAGGGACCCGATATGAAAAGACGACGGCCTACTTGAGCCCGGCCCATGGACCTGACTGGGCTCTGGCTTTCGAGTTACCAGGAGCCCACGTGCTCACTGAGATTCGGTTCCGCGACCTCTTTGGCCTGACATATGTTTTCACCGTTACCGGTGATCGTGCACTGACTGACGACGGGGACCATGGTCCCGTCAGGTGCAGTGAAGACTATCACATAATCTTGAAATCTTCTGATAAGCTCGAGCACGCAACACGAACAGTAGAGCTTATTCGGTAACCGACCCAGCCACGTAAGATAACACCGATCCTGTTCACGCGCTTTACTGCTCATCCGATTTTATACTCGGCGGTCGACGATTGCTCTCGTCGCTATGAGTGTATACAGCGCGAATTGCTCGTACCGTGGCTTTTCACATTTCTTTTTGGGACGTTAAACCCCACATATCACCTCTCACATTTCGAGCAACACGTTTCGGACAAATAAGTATTTCCCAATCGTGCTGCAGCGCTCTCATCGTCACACGTGGCAATATGATCAGGATGCCCGCCTTCGCGGAATGCTGCAGAAATTTAGATCATCCGGGGTTCTTTAACATGCGCCCACATCTCACAGTACACGGCCCTCTAGCATTTCAGCTTCATCGAAAGGTGACCGCCGCCCCGCCGCGGTGGTCTAGTGGCTAAGGTACTCGGCTGCTGACCCGCAGGTCGCGGGATCAAATCCCGGCTGTGGCGGCTGCATTTCCGATGAAGGCGGAAATGTTGTAGGCCTGTGTGCTGAGATTTGGGTGCACGTTAAAGAACCCCAGGTGGTCGAAATTTCCGAAGCCCTACACCACGACGTCTCTCATAATCATATGGTGGTTTTGGACGTTAAACCCCACATATCAATCAATCAATCAATCAATCAATCAATCAATCAATCGAAAGGTGACCGCTGAGGCCGGGATCAATCCGGCGACTTTCGGGTCGGCAGAATATCATATCACTCTCCTGAGATGCTAGGGTAATCTCATTCCTGAATGTCAATATCATCTACAGACGGGGCTTGCTTAATGAAAACACAAGTTCTCAAGTTGATGATCACACTGTCGTTTCCTTCCCGACGAGACATTTGACGTCACGGCGTGGATGGGGGGGGGGGCGTGATCGTGCAACGGTGGCCCCCTACCGTCCCATAAATAGCGTCGGCATCGTAGCTGCAGCGTTTATAGTCAATCTCATTCATATACATTCGTCGAGAAATTAGGACGCTGTGTGTAGCACGCGTCGAGCGCTCATATATATGCTCATATAGACCCCCGGGAAGAGCGATTATACATTCGGCGTAGGCAAAAGGAGGCCAAAGTTTGCGGAGCGAGCGCATCATCGCTCAATCAAGTCGAGAGTTCGGCGCACGAGCGCGAGAGAAAGAAAAACGCGCTCACGCGCTCACGCGACGACACGCACACCCGCACGTAGTACTCAGTCATTCGCTGGCGTCGCATGGGAGGCTGCGGACTTGCCGTATGCGACGAGCACTGACGCTGAAATACCTCGAAGCGAGAATAGAAGGTTAGTAACAATGGTGCTCTCAGCGTGCTTCCCGGTTTAGGCCTTTCAGTCACTGGCTCGAACCCTCGCACAATACTTTCCGTTAGCGCTTGCTCTATATCTTTTTGGTTGTTTTTCTTTCTTTTTTTTTCAGTGCAGGTGCGAAGATTGCTAGAGAGCTAACACCGTTGTTTTCACGTCGTCTCCATGTCCGCTTCGTGGAAAAGGCA
The DNA here is from genome assembly GCA_013436015.1 of Rhipicephalus annulatus. NCBI lineage: Eukaryota > Metazoa > Arthropoda > Arachnida > Ixodida > Ixodidae > Rhipicephalus > Rhipicephalus annulatus. The sequence goes on along the minus strand of WOVY01006157.1, from coordinate 58,815 downwards.
GTTTCGCGCGTTCCTGTAATGGCTCCCACTTCCTTTCTGCTTTCCCGACTGTACTGCTTTTATTTATTTATTTATTTATACATCCATTCAGATGCTGCCCTTCATTATGACGAACTGGCCACAACGTACAGCCTAATTATAGAAAAGAGCGTTAATCCAATTCGTTGGTAATCACATAATTCTGAATCTTTTTTTGAATCTTTCTTTTGTCGATCATCAGCTGACGGGAACGGCCTGCCCCGCAATATCGTCGAAACTATCTGCTTATCCTCATTTTCCGAAAAATAAAACTTGGTATGTCTCAATAAGTGTATTGTAGCCATTATACTGTACGTGCATTGTAGTCACTATCATGTATATGTATGTAACCACTGTTTTGTATGTAGCCACTATTATGTTAACCCCACCCCTTATGTAATACCTCCCGGCGAGGTCTTTAAGGAAAATAAAGTGAAGTGAAGTGAATTCATTGCATACAACTGGTCTTGAGAACATCTGCACACAGAAGGAGCAATCACACACAACACCGAGTCACGGAGAAACAAACAATTCAAAGAGCAATCACACACAACACAGTGTCGCCGAGAAACAAACACTTGTGCTGTGCGTATCAATGTTTGTTTGTACGTGCATGTCAAATTTCGCGCTGCCGTTCTCAAAATGATGCACAAGCAGCCAGCTTATCAGCACCACCAAGGCGCAAAACTCAGTGTCTCAAAGCATACCATCGTTATAAGTTTTCTCAGCGACGTCACTATTGTGTCTGGCTGCCTCCGAGCATTAACATTGGCCAATAAGTAGAAAAAAGAAAAGCAGCTGACGGAAGCTATACAGCCGCTTGTGCAGTTATTTACTACGAAAGCACTTTCGTCCCCTCGAGCTTCGATAGCGAACACGTTGGCATCGAGGTATCCCACAAGGATCAGCCCAGCAAGAACGCCGTTTCTGACCCTGACCGTGTTGACGTAAGTACCGCTACACCAGCAGCAAAGAAGGGCACGAAAGCTATACGCAGAGGGCGCGCCGTCGATTGTGACGGGAGGAGACGAGAGTGCTTGAACGCAGCTATAGAGGAGTTATCCAAACACGCAATGACGTCAGTGAGCCGCCCATTATTGCCACACAACATACTTCGTTCCTTCGCGCCCGATCGCGCCCGATCGCGCCACTCTTCGCCGCGGCACTTTCAGCCTGCAAGAACCGCACGCCCGGTCTGGGCCGATGTGGATGCAGCACTCATTGACTAAAGAGCGTATACGTGCGGGCGCGTCCGTGAGTCTCGCGGTTTTGCCCTCACCAGCGAGGGTCAGCGGACCTCGGCGCGATGCGCGCCAAAGGCGTCGGCGTGCGCGCACGACGAAAGACGCTACGGAGCGCGATCATAACTCGATTTGCAATTATGAGTAGGCGAATTCGTTCTCGCGATGTGCGGAGAGTTCAACGGAGCACGTTGGAAATCGTACTGTTGTGGCAAAGGTGGGGTCACTTTCTCGTGCAGGCCCGGTAGCCCGGTTATCGCTCGAAAGTAGCACCCCATGCACGCTGGCGCTTATCAAAATTGAGTGAAAATAACAGTCACCATGCGTTGTATTGGGAAGTTAGGGCCTCGTTTACAGCACAGGGCTTCGGAATAGAGCACTAGAATGAAAGGAAGGGAGGAAAATAGGAGGACAAGATCAGCAGGAAGACTAGAATGAAAGCTGGCCCTGGTGTCAATAGGGGCAGCAATGCATGGCGCTTCAGCCAACAAGGTAATGATCGATAGTGGGCAGATTTGCCCAAGCATTGCTCTTTAGGTTCTAGGCGCCCTGTAAGCACGTTCTGTCGCAAAATGAAATTAAACAAAAAGGTCTGCAGTCCCCTTTCACCACCTTGACCCCCTCTGTGCTCACCAGTTGAAATCAGGTGATGAGGTTCACAATGAACCATTCTTTTATCCGACGAAAAAGCAAAAAAAAATAAAATAAAAGAAGCCACAGGGGCGTTCGAAGCAGTAAGCATAAAGACTAGGTGAATCCACGTACTACCAGCCATCCCGACTTGGGCTGGACGACCATGGAGACAGTGTTCCGCAGTAAATATTGCAGAAAACCTGATGGTTCAATGAACTGATTCATTCTGCTTACAGAGTAATAACCATCATCATAATTTTCGCGGTTTTACGCACTATACCACGGTTTGGTTGTGACAGACGCTGTTAAGGAGTCCTCCAATAAGTCCTCCAGAAATTTCGGTCATGTGCACCTGGGGTTCTCTACTGTACCTAAGTCTAAGTGCACGGACCTCTGGCAGTTCGCCTCCACGAAGAAACGCTCCCACTACAACCGGGAGTCGAAATTTCCGGAGCCCACCACTACGGCGCGTCTCACAATCATATGGCAGTCTTGGGACGTTAAACTCCGCACATCATCATACCAATCATCTTCTAAGGTTGATATGGGCAGCCAGTAAGGATTTCAGAATTAAAGTAGTTTCACTGATCTGTCGAACATGTGGGTTCTGTGACTTTATTAGGTAACGCAGGTGGCATGATAAGATGATAGAACAGTAACTTGGACTTGTTGGTGATTTGGCATCGACGCATCATTGCAGCGCAGTATGAACGAAGTCTGATGAGAGGACACTACACAGGCGCTGTGTCGCCTCGCACTGCACAGTGTCTGTGTTGTGCCCTCTCATCAGTACTCGTTAGTTTCACGCTGTGAAAATATGTACGCACGATAATATATAGGACGACGCAGTTTCACGCAGATATGACCATGAGCGCGCAACAGGGCGCGCACGTGCGTGCAGGAACAAACGTCTCGTAATATGAGCAATGCTTTTATCAGGTGCTAACATCAGAAGAACGGGGATGATACATCATAATATTACCAATCATAACAATTGCTGGGGTGTTACGTCTCAAAACCACCGTGTGCATATGAGAGTGCTCACTACGAAAATTTCACCCCCCCCCCTTCTTCAGGGCTCGTTAACTTGTGCCTAAATATAAGCACATGGGTCCTGAGCAGTGTGCCTCCGTAAAAACGCGACCGCCGCGCGGCCCGGATTCGAGTCCGCGACCTTTGAAACAGCAGCCTAGCAGCGCAACTACAAGAGCAACACGTCGAGTTTGAGGTGATTGACAAGATAGCCACATTATTGACGATACGACAAAGTTACGGGCAACATATCGAACAAAGAAAACAGCACGCACGAACACACACACACACACAGACACACACACACACACACACACACACGCGCACACACACAAACGACTTACTTTCCTTCACAGTTTAAGCATTCCGGGCATGTGGTACTTTCAGACTTCGCACTCTGTGAGTTTTCGTGTCCCAAGGCCTGATCTATGCACGATTCATATACGTATCAATGACCGCAATAACAACTTGACAACAACACACAGCTATGGAATATATTGTGGCACAGTACCGAAAAGCGCAGAACAGAGTTAATGATTACGACTCGGCATACAACCGAACGTGCAAATCTCGAAAACGGTCCTTGAAAACCATGCACCATATACGCATGAAGCATGCTGAGCGCCCTCGCGAACAGTTTAGCGAGTCTGCAGTTTTTTTTAAGGTCACGAGGCCATTTAATGTTAGTACATTTATTGTTAGTACATTTAACATTAACACATTAGTACGCAGCTGAACAGGCGTGGCACTCGCTCTGGAACTGACAAGCAATATTTGTAAACAGGCCCAAGCAGCACAGCGTCCAAGGCCACCTAACAAAAAACTGGTATAGCATACGCGCCACGATTTGTTGTCTAGAGGCAACAACGACACGAAATGCTGTTACGTCCACACAACTGGAGCATAACCAATAGCCCTAATAGGGCACGCTCACCTCGCCGCGAAGGCAACGCCCAACACTACAGCGACCGCTATAACTAGTTTATCGCGGCCGCTGCAGTGATAACTAAACGGTCATTTGATAGCCGGACAAAAACAGATCGCGGGCACTGATGTCTACAGCATGCATACAGACGCGCGGGCCATTGCCGTGCAGACACGGAGATAAAGTTGCCAGGGAATAAAAAACGACAAGAAAACACGAGAACAACTCCGAAGCAAACAACGCGTGGAAGCCCTCACGAGAGAGGGAACAGTCAGTTTATATGCTAATTAGAAAGACGCAGGGTTCGTTTGCTTCCCGAGTGCCGCCGCGCTGTCGGATAAATAAGTTGTAGCACCTCCAGGGTCGACCCTCCTCTTCCCCTCCGTCCCATCTCCGCTGGTGTCGACTCGTTCTATAGGCGCGGGACGCAATACAACCACCGTAACAGCGCGTCTACTCGAAGGGAGGGAGGAGTAGCTTGAGAAGCTTACGCCGTGTACGCATATACGCAGCTAGGCATGCGCAGAGGCAGCAGTTTAGCGTACATGCCAGAGTGGCGGCGCGATTCAGATCTAAGCAGTGGGAGTCCCCCTAACCCGCCACCCACACATCATGGCGGCCCAGATCTGGATGAAGATCGAGCTTGATCGCGTTCTAACACGCGCGGTCAAACTCCAACACAAACTTCTGCCTAGCTGAACTATACGACGGTGGACACACACAGACTCACCGCCGGTATTCACGTTTACATGAACAAACAAAAAGAGAAACGCTTAGGTGCAAATTGCGGGGCGTTGTGTGTACTCTGCGTCTTCGCCACTAACCGCAGCTGTGCGAACACGCACTCGGGCGGTGAAGAGATTAGAGCGGTCGGCATCAATCGCATCCGGAGGTGGGGACGCGGGCGGGCAGCGGCAGCGCGGATTACTACGCTAATCGATTCGATCCCAGGATAAACCAATCACGCGCGCTGCTCCGTTTGTCGTGCAAACACAGCGGTGCGAGCGTATACGCGGGATTTAGAGGTGGCCGACTCTTTGTGCGGATGTCTGTGCGAGTGCTGTTAGTGTTGTTAGTCGTGTAGGTATTTAGTATGGTCAAATCTGTCAGCGGTACTTTCGGTTATGTGCAATTTATTATTTATAGAATGGGGATAAGTTATAAGGATAACACCCCGTCACATCAAAATGATACACAATATGACATAGATATTTATAGAAGGCTGAAATAAGAAATTACAAACAAATTTCAACGTTTCTTGATAAGCTTGATAAAAACAAGGAGACAGTGATGTACACAGAAAACCCAGACGGAAACAAGAAACCACAAACGGTGGTCTTTGCGCTTTACTGAGTCATTGTCCTTATCAAGCGCGTCGAAGAACAGGTATGCCTTTCCTACTGTATCCAAGCAAACCGACCCCCTAAATTTTACCATTCCCTTAAAGCAGGGATATTGGAGTAGTATATTTTATTAACATATTAAATCTAATGTCACCAAACATACATACATACATACATACATACATACATACATACATACATACATACATACATACATACATACATACATACATACATACATACATACATACATACATACATACATACATACATACATACATACATATAGATAGATAGATAGATAGATAGATAGATAGATAGATAGATAGATAGATAGATAGATAGATAGATAGATAGATAGATAGATAGATAGATCAGAGTAGACCCATATACATGCATCCCCGAAGATATATAGAAAGAACAATTAGAGCGACAGGACACTTTTCCAGCAGTTTCTCCGCCACTATCTAATTTAACTCCGCTAGGCACAGCTGGTCAAGGCCCCCTCATGGCAGAGCAGTTGACTCGTGGCTTCGTAGAACGATCCGGAATCTTTCTCGTAACCAACCCACGAGCAAGTTTTATTACGTGCGAAAGAGCGTCGAACGCGTTCGCGTGTCCGCGAATGCGCATAATATACACACACCCCGATTCAGCGGGACGTGCCACGAATGCCATCCCCGAGTGGCCCACTTAGCTGTATACCAGTAAGGATTCGCCCGTTTCGACGTCGCAGCTGTCGACTATCGCGTTGTTTTCTTCTTACTGTGTAGAAATAACAGCCTCGAATGGCACTCACAGCCTCAATGGCTCACCTAGTTAGGCAAATTTACAGTCACCCAAGAAAGCACAAAGCGAACGAACTCGCGGTAACACGTAGAAAGGTCACGGTGCATCTTGACTTGACGTAGTGCTGCATTTAGCTATACTATACCTGCGCGAACTTTTCGTGCGGGTGGTGCAATATTAATCGCACACCGAGTGGTCGTGAATCGCGAGTCAATCGAGGTCCAGGTCACTGAAGCGAAATCAAACACTGCCTGTCTTGCAGGCGCCTTATCGGGAGAGCAAATAGTAAGTCGGTGAGACCATATAAGGCCGTAAAATATTGCTTGTCCTTGCATACAGCTATACATTTCAATACACGGCTGAATTCGTTGGCGCTTAGAAACTTATTTATGCGAGAGAAAAAGAAGCCGCATTGTCGCATGGAAAGACTTTCAGTTAGAAGCTGCAGCATACGCGCATTGGTGAGTAGCACGATGATGATGATGATGATGATGATGATGATGATGATGATGATGATGATGATGCCTCAAACATGGCTCATACCCACTCGGGGTGGTCGAATAAGAATTATGAGTTCAATTATGAGAATTATGAGAATGAGTTAGACATTTTCGGTATTGCATAACGATAACCAAGAGAAATACAACGTACGTAAAACGGAAAGAGTGTATTGATTACTTCTCTCCTGTTCAGATAAGACAATATAGTCGTTATCTTGAACAAAAATTGATACAATTAACGTAAGCACAATGAACCGCGAATTTCGCCTTCTTTCGTATAAGGCGAAAGCCTAGAATGCTTCATCACTCGCGAAAATTGATCGTTGGCGTCGGCGGTGTCAACACGAGTGGAACAAAAAAAAATCATCAACTTGTAATGACGGCGCCACACGATGGCACCGTGCCATCATATATCACCAAACCTTTGCGAGATCATCACAACTTCAATGATGCTGCTACTTGCTAAACATGGCGTAACACAACGACGTCATCACATGGCATTAACGCTGCGCCAATGGTGGACCGGATACGGAAGTAATGCAAAACCAGACGAGATGCAGAATGTTCTCGGAGGTGGGCAAGGGAGGATCAATGCATATGTAGTCGAATCAAGTCAAGTATGTATTTTCCGGCAACAAGCGTTCTTTTACATCGGCTGAGAAGAAAAAAAATTAAAATGGTTTTCGCTTTTTAGTGGTCTCGGGCGAATACAAAAAGTATCTCTAAGTTTTCCAGTCTTCCTACTGTGTACACCCTGAACTGCTGTTTATTAAGGCAGATAAATATTGATTATCTATACCACTGCTCTTTAGTGCATACAGAGACCTCGCTGAAGCAGCTGTTCTCAACCTTGATTGATTGATATGTGGGGTTTAACGTCTCAAAACCACCATATGGTTATGCTCTCAACCTTCTATGTAAATACTATGATGAAGGCGACATTCTTTCAGTTGGGGCCAGCACAAACACAATGTAAGCGAAGCACAAAGACGAGCGTGAATCCTATAAACAGCACCGTAATGACGTACGAACGCCGATGTGTCTCGGATCGGCAGGATCACTTAAGCCGGAAAACGTGCCACCACTCTCGAGGTCGGCGCCGTATCGGCATCAATAGTTTGTGTCTGCGCAGAGATCACACGGCGTCGACATAATAAAGTGAGCGGTGATGCTGCCTAAGATATAAAAATATAGGTGTAACCGTGAGTCTATACTTTCTGTAACCTTTCTTCAAGAATGTGGCGCTGTATATGACACCACAATAAACGTCATGTCCATGAAGCTCATGTAAAACCTCTGTTTGTTTTGAACGCAGTTCCCGTGCTCCAAATGGAAGTCACCTTGGAAGTTAAGCATTGTGGTATTAATGTTAATGTGTCCCGTGTAGTGAGCCCTACAGCCGATGTAGTGAGCATGCGCAGGATGGCCATAACTCGTCGTTCGAATTTCATTCGAAGGAGCTAGCCCTTCATGCGACGGCGTCTTGTGCATCTTTGTAGCGGTCGTTCAAGAAATGACCAGCGCTTATCAATTACAGCAACGTGATCCAGGCTACTTCCAGCCGTCGACCATATTAAACACACTCGCCCAAAGCCCGCGCTTATTCGTCGCCCAGCTGCAGAATACACATATGACTGCACTCGACTAGGGGATCCACCACAAAGCTCGACCTCTCTTCAACCATGGCCTCAGTAAAATATTGAACTACACAACTCTCCCTCTTTCATTGAGGAAGAACGCCGCCACCCGTGGCATGTCGGCCCCGTGCCACGCTGTACCATTCTCGTGAGGGCTATGGATTGTCTTCTTCCTCGTTATGCAAGGCATGATGGGAAGCCTAATGGCAAATGAGCGTAGGCACGTAACGGGAGAGCGTATACCGATACCTGGAGGGACAGAAGCAGGTGTAGCCTGAAAAGCCGACCTTCGCAACATCACAGGTACCCAAGCTACAGGAGAACCATGGTGTATATATACGAAGAAGAGACGAACGACCCCTCCCAAGTCACAGCGGCCGCGTAGCCAGTCAGCTACTATGAGGCGAAGCACAAATCTTCGGAAAAACAAGTTTTCCCGCTAAAAGAAGAAAAAAAAAACTGGTCCTCAACCGAAACTCCAATTGATTCTCGGTGATATCTCCGGAGAGCCACGTCGTAAAACTCACTTCAGTGGCCGAACAGCATCGGTCTTCCGGTAATGCGACGCCAGCTTCTTAAGAGGCGTTGACACGGAGAACGCGCATTTCCGTGACCGAGGCTCTCCCGCGATTATCTGCGCCCACGAACGCTTCCAGGTTTGCACCCCTTTGTGAGGAAGCGCTTTGCGAGATAAAAGAAAAACGAACGAAGCGAAAGAGAGCGCTACATACCGTACGCAGCTGAAAGGCCGCATATATACGGCTCATCGAAAGCGCGGGCGAATTTGACGACTGCTGTTTCCTCCATCGGCAGTGACCGCGCTATACAAAATCTGAAACGAAATCAGCGCAGCAGTGCACCGCGTACGCCGAGTGATTCGCATCTGGTGATCTGAAATGTGGAGTATCGCGTGAATTTTCGCCCTCTGAATTTCGAGCTATAATAGGCAATCTACCCATCATATAATGATCATCAGCACTGGAACGGGGCACTGCACATGCGTTCACCGTGTACACCTGTCTCTAGCTACATGGACATGAATTCCTGCATGAGTTATCGTCCCGCTACCCTGTGCAGATATCGAATTTATGTTTCTCTCTCTTTCTCTATCATCCAATTACATCACAATTTTTTTTCTGTTCGACCAAACTGCTCCGCATGAAAAACAGCGCAGCTAAAGCGAGGGAACTTCATGACTTCACGTTCGCGATCATCAGTTACCGCTGTAAAAATCATCATCATCATCATCATCATCATCATCATCACCGGCCTGACTACGCCCACTGTACGGCCTCTCCGAGAAAATCGCACACGCTTATATATGGACCGAGAGCAGTGTGCCGGATATGCCAAGCCATTTGTGCTTGATGCACAATTCGAAATGAGGCGATTTGCTCGATAGTGAGTTTCCGTAGTTTTTCCTTCCCTTTCACAGCAAACAAAAAAAAATATTTTCGACCCATCATCGATGCTCATCTCTATCCAAATGATAAAGTGCAGAAACTGCGTGAAAACTTGCCTGGCGTTCACGACGAAACGAGTTCTTTTCCTCGTTTATCAGATCCCGGTACTGCACCGATCACTATGCGCTCACTCTCCGTTCTTTATATTTGCATCTTTCTCGATCGCACGGACGACCCATCGGTCGTCAGCGACCTAGCAGCGCTGAATTGATGCAAAGCATTTCCGCACCGCGGTGTGGTACTGTCTTTCGGAAAGCGTACGTAAAATAAAACAAAGTAGCACAGTGGATGTTATACGAGCTGCCGAGAGATACGGCGTTGCCGTCAAGTCAAGCGAATGCCTATCAAGAGGTGCACAGGGGAGAGACGAAAAGCCGGTTGCTCCTCTAAAGCAGCATTCTCGAAATCCGCTCCCATGGCCAAGCCGCGCCCAGCTTCCTAAAACACACGCGGAATGTTCCTTCCTAGTTTAGAGAAGAAGAAAGAAAGAAAGAAAACAAGAAGAAAGAAAAAAGAACAAAGAAAAAGAAAGGAAGAAAGAAAGAAAGAAAGAACGAAGGAAGGAAAGAAAGAAAGAAAGAAAGAAAGAAAGAAAGAAAGAAAGAAAGCAAGAAAGAAAGAAAGAAAGAAAGAAGCTTGCGATACGCGGCAGGTATAAGAGCGGATGAAATTGTCTTGTCAGCGACCAGAAACGCCCGAGTCGTATATATGAGGCACAAGGTAACGAGACCAACCAAGCCTACCTTTCCCGAGTAATACACATGCGTGGTGGTCGTACGTCTTTTCTTTTTGTGAGTTGTTGCTTCCGTTTGCGTTCTCTCGTTGTCTGCCGACGTCTCGAGAACGGGAAACGAGGCAAGATACACCCAAAACGCGAGAGGTCAGAATGTGTCGGACGTGATGACAAGGGCGGTTCTGAGCCTATTCCTTGCGAGCGGTAATGGAAGAACAAAAAAAAGATAAAAAGAACAAGGAGCCTCTAACACACCCATGCAAGAGTAACGACATGTCGCGGAAGCTTGCGAGCCATTCACTTCAGAAGCTGGCTGCCTTTTTGGACAATGAATGGAACCTCGCCTCCCCGTACCATTCCTTTCTTTCTTTCTTTCTTTCTCTCTTTCTTTCTTTCTTTCTTTCTTTCTTTCTTTCTTTCTTTCTTTCTTTCTTTCTTTCTTTCTTTCCTTTCTTCTTCTTTCTTTCTTTCTTTCTTTCTTTCTTTCTTTCTTTCTTTCTTTCTTTCTTTCTTTCTTTCTTGTGTGGATATGATGCGTGGTCAAAAGCAGTTGGGTTAGGCTAGACAGCCTTCATTTTTTTGCCTCTTGTTGTTTTTATTGCTATTGTTTTAGGGGCAAAGCTTTTTACGGCATGGGTCTGTACATCCTCTAATGTATGTAGTAGTAGTAGTATAGTAAGTAGTTACCGGTGGCACATACCCGCTCTAGAGTGGGTATGTGCCACAGGGTATGCGAGGTGGGAGATGGCGGCATTTGGAGTGTTCTAGAGATGGACGCACTGACGGACGGACAGACAGACTAGCAGACGGACCGACGGATGGGCGGACGCGTGGACGTAGACAGATGGACTCAAGAACGGATGGACACACGAATAGACGGACTCACGGACAGACTCACGGACGGACGCATGGACGGACGCATGGACGGACGCATGAATGGACGCACGGATGGTCGCGTGGACGGACGGAAGCACGGACGAGCTGACGGACGCTTCGCCCCACTCATCCATAATTCACTCCGTGGCTATGCTATGATTTTTCTTTAAGCGGGACAAATATTTGTGAAGTTCCTTTGCCCGACATGGGAACGACTGGTTACGCAAGCGTTACGTAAAGGTAGCGTTTGAAATACTGTCAGCGCTGCGGCTTCACAATGGCGCTACTAAAACAAACAAACAAGAAGACAAACAAACGCCACAGTGCCAGTCTTCATTAAGCGATTAAAATATTCGACTTGCACAACAGGAGCATCGCGTAGGAGCTACGCGAAGGAATGTTTTATTTCGTTGTTAAAGAAATTAAGACAAAAAAAATTATTCTGGGTTAGAGACACGCAGCGCATTCGGAGAGCAAGATGAGCGCAGAAGCGGCAGATAATTTCGATTATTTGAAGACAACTGAATCACTCTCACGTGCTATAATTCTCACGAAATTGAATGATGCTGACGCGTACTTTTGCTGCGTATAGATGTATTTGTCAAGCTGGGCATCATTTATTTTGCAATGTTGCAATAAAAAATTAAGTAGGTCCCACTAGCCGTGAAGAGCTTAAACAAGTATATCAGGGGCTTGACGTGGACTTCTAGGCTGGTGCTAGCTCTTTCCTTGCCGTAGCCTAGAATCGTAGAGTAGAATCGTAGAGTAGAACGTTGAGTAGAATCGAACCACAGCCTGTCTCGGACCATTCATGAATGTCAAAACTCCAGCGCTATTAACTAACTCGCAGACCTGGTAGCGGCACCCTCGGTAGAATCGCGGACTTTTCGTCACTCATGCTCGGTTCGCGCCACGCCAGGAAAATTAGGTGCGGCGGCTGCGCGGGCTGCGTTCCGCTGCGTAGGCGTGGCTTGACGGCAGCTGCTTTTCGGTGCATGCGCGGCTAGGTGAGGTGATGTTGAACCCAGGTAGTGTGAAGCTGTTTCGCGCTTAATGACAAGCAACAGCATCCGACGTTTTACCTGGAGCTCTAAGAGATTCGCTCCTAAAGATTATCCTCACTCAGCAATTGTGTCAAGCGGTGCGCACAGATTAGGGTCCATTCACGAGTACATGACAAGAATCGGTGTGTCTGGGAGGAAGGACGTTAGTTAGTGTGTCTATGACGCTGTGGTAAGTGCCTGAGCCCCCTTATTGCAGCTGCGCTCGAATAGTTTTCACCTTTCGTGTCAAGCCTGAGGGAAATATTGTCGTCTTATAGACTGGTAAGCACCGCTTTAGCTTCCAATGAGTTGCTCCATTGCACTCCTCGCGAAGTCAGCAGGCTACATGGGCTCCGAGTCGAGAAGACATAATGAAGGAAAAGCAGAAAGGTGAACTATATTTCTGTCTAATTTACTGGCCTATATACACTACGGAACGGGAACTAAATAAGAGAAAGAGAGAGCATGACTACAAGTGATTTACAATTCACCTGCGTAGTGCAGCCACAGGTGAACACCCATATCAGTTACCTTGAGAAGGTTCATGTGAGCTTCTGAGCTGAAATCAATCGCGAAGGCAGGCTCCCGAATTTTTTTCTTCCATAAAAGGTCGATCATCGACTTCATGCGCACTGAAAACTAACTAGAGTGTTCACGATTGACAAATGGGCAACAAAGGCACAAACAGTGATGGGTGGTGTCTCTCTTCACACTCGCCCCTAGTGCTTATTAGTAAATCAGCAACTACCATCATGTCGGCGTAGCACCCATCAGAGTTAGTCATAGTTGAGCGAAAAGCAGTGCAGTCAAGATGAGCGTTTAAAGAGAAAGAGAGATTCCACACACCGCTTCTTTGACCGGAGATATCGCCATAGCGACTATTTCAGCGATCAACTTACGCAGCAGGTTCAAGAGCGAGTTCTTGAGAAAAAAAAAACACTGTCAAAAAACAGCTTCTTCGATTATTATAGTGGGACGATAACAGCGGGTCCACTCGTGAGAAAAACTACACCCGCGTGAGAACATCGAGAATCGGACCCCGCCCAAGCATTGATAGGGAGTCCAAAGCGTATACACACACACACTTATGTACGCAGCAGGATTCAAAGCGTATTCGCCGCGACCATAATAGGATCATCCTCCCGTACTTTTTTTTTCCTTTATCTTTCGTTTCTTTGTCCGAGCAGTGCGAGAGCACGTCGGGAATAACATCAATAAACAAAAAATCACCAACATCCGGTCCGCGAGAAACTGCCAAACGGGCCGCAGGTGACCAACTTGTGGCGCGCCGATGGGGGGGCCAACCGATCCACCTAGTTTCGGACCAGAGAACGCGCGCAAACTCGAGAACATACACACATGCGCGCGCGCATAACAACACAAACACACGCGCTCGTCGCGCGATGCTCCACATAAGAACCGGTCAAGACAGTGCGCCCCACAGCCAAACCCTGCTGTTGGCTTCGACGGTCCTTTACTTTTCTTTTTTCGAACACACACACGCAGACGCGCATACGCGCCACAAAAGCCGACAACGACGTTGGGATGGACGCGCGAAGCTGTGTTCGGGTACGAGCACACTAGCGGGAAGCGTGCCGCCGCGGCATGACGCGCGTCTTCGCCGCCGAGCGGTGAAAAGCGGCACGCTGGCCACATCTGCGGGAGTCACGTGACAACAGTCTCGAGCGGTCTCGCAGCTCGCGAGATTTCGCACGCTTTTTCGTCGTCTGTTCTGACAACGCCTCCCGTACTAGGAAGCGTTGGTTCTGAGCTCTCCGACTTTACGGTGCAATCGTGCGAATAATGGCAAGTGACGACGATCTCCGCGCAACGCTCAACGTTACCGTGATGGCGTGTCTGCTGTTGCTTTGCGTCGCCGCTCTCAAAATGCGCCGCGAAGATATTGGGTCCATCCACTTTGGAGGTACAGAGATACCGAAGGCATAAAACAGGTATCCTGCGTGCGCTGCAATATGAACGGCACGTCATTGATCACTTACTTTTCCGCATAGTGAGGTGTCTGCCTCAGCATGCTGTCAATAATTGAGAACAGGGGCCACTTAATTTTGCCATTATTGCCTGGCGCACCGCTCCGAGTGTTCGCCTCGACTCCCGACACGAGCTTCATCCACCTGTCTCTAATATTTTTAAACTTCAGTATGGCCCGTGTTCCTGCACAAGTGAGTGAATAAAACATACAATTCATTCGCGCTCAACATGCAATGAGCCACGCAATCGCCACTTACCTGTCAATCAAAACATAGATCCAATAAGATCCCATCTGTTCATTTTTGCTTCCTTATCTTTGTAATCAGGCATCGTTTTGTCGTATAAGAAAGGGTAGAGTCTAATCTCCTCTAAAAAGCGTTCGGTGTCCATGGTGCGTGCTTCAAAAAACGATGGCGTGAGAAAAATGACAGCCGGAAAAAAAAGAAAACAAGGTTCGTGCGTTGCTATGGCGACTACCACGCACGTCGCTGATTGGCGCTTTGCTTGGCGGCGGCGGCAGAAATAGCGCAAGGAGCGATTGAGTCGGCGGCAGATATTCCTCGACGCTCGGCGGGAGAAAGAGAGAAAAGCGGTGTCTCGCGAGCGGCGCGCGGCGCGCGGCAGAGCGTGGCGCCGCTAGTGTGTTCGTGCCTTTCCGCCGATCGCCACCCTCACGCATGAAAAACGCATGCACACTACGGCTTCTATCGCAGCGGAAACCGTCTCAGACCTTCCCCCTCCATTTGCACAGTCCTATTCGACCACCTCGTCCGCATTCTGGTCATTTTTCTTTCCTTCTATTATTTTCTGCGCTACAGAGCGTCACTATACGCCAGTTGTTTTGTTTTGTTACCTTGCCGTTCGCACACCCCGACGAAGGCTCGCGTTGTCAGGCCGGACAGCGTTGTCCTCATTCGCCGACGTTGATTCTTTCCGCAAAAGCGTTTTCCTCCTCCCTCCCCGCCACTCTGAAATACGCTACCGCCGCAGCTATCTTCGGGAAGCGTTAGAGAAATACTGAGCAAGGGATGGATGGAATGAAGGAGGCGAGGAAGAACAGTCCCGGCGGTGTGTCCGCGTGTAGAGAGAAACACATGCGCACAGCATCGCGCACGTGTTCGCGAAGAGAGTTCCGAGCTGTCGCCTTTGGTGGTCGTCCGGAATCTATTTACGAGCCGTTCACCGACTATCGCAGGCTGCTACCTATGGACTCGATACGCGACTGCTAAGGCTAAAGCGCAAAAAAAAAAAAAACTTTTTTACGAAGTGAGTGGTTTACGAAGTGAGTGCACATGTGTTTAGAGGAAGTTAACGATTTAGAGCACTTGGTACTCTACTATGGGAGAGCATTAGCCTTCCATCGTGCCTCATCCATCTCAGAACAAGAGCGTTAAGTGTGGTGTATAGAAAAAAAAAACCGTTCACGATTTAGAGTGGAGGAGTGAGGAGGAGTGAGATGGTGGAGGAGTGAAGCGCGCGCGGTGTGTAGAGGAGGAAGGGATGCACAGATGGTGGAAGAAGGAGGAGGAAGCTTGCGGACGGCGCCGCACTACAAGCCTCGAGTATTAGATGCTCCGCATCTAAAAAATGCAAGTCTGTGGAGAGAGAATAACGGCAACAGACGCCGGACGCAGCTTGACACGGTGTTCGGCTGCTCGCCCGAAGGTGGCTGGTGGCGATTCCTGCACAGAGCGAGCTCTAAACACCGAAAACCAAGAGACACGCATAAGCTGAAACCAAAACGGCCAGCTAAACGAGCACGAGCTTTCAGACACAATATAAGAAAATATGGGAAGCAATGGGAACTAGATCATCTGCGACTAATCGTTGAATTTCTTCGTTTCGGAGAGGCCTTCGGAGAATCGGAAAATGTCAGCGCCACATGGCGAAAAAAACGTTCACGGTCCTTATACATTGCCCAGAGGAAAGTTTGTGTTGCAGAATGTCAACATCTGATCTTTTGAGGCTCATATGGTTCACAATGATATGGTGGTTTAGGGACGTAAAAACCACAGATATTATTATTACATTGAGGTTGCATTACATTTAGAGGCTATTATCCCCCAACAGAAGTTTGCGGGTATAAATTGGCAGCAGCAAGCACAGGACCGGGTTAACTGGCGGAACATGGGAGAGGCCTTTGTCCTGCAGTGGATGTAGTCAGGCCGATGATGATGATGATGATGATGATGATGATGATGATGATGATGATGATCCCCCAACAGCCCCCCTCTTTCCTCGCAACGTCACAGAATTATGGATTCTGCATAAATCCACAGTATGAGTTATGCCTCCCAGCCACATGCCTTCCAGCACTGCGGTGCTGGAAGGCATGGCAAAGCCACTGCACCACCGGCTCAGTGGCTTCACCACCGCGCGCTGTCGCTTGTTTCGCTTTGCTTCGTTTACGCGAAATCGCGTTTAAGACGTCGTGGTGGGCTTCGGCCTGATTGCCCAGTCAGGGTCGCCGTCACAGCGGGTGGTGCCGTGGGGCGCACTGCGGGTGACGTGCGCGGGTGACGTGGCCGCGCCCCCTGTCCATCACGAGCGGTGCCGTCTTGATCACTTACTCCGGGCTTGCCGTTATTGCCCCGATGCAGGTCACATGGGTGATTTAGAAAGCAGCCACGTCACAGGAAGATCATGATTTAAAAAAAAGAAAGAAGATAGAACAAAAAACAAGTAGGCTATATCGCGTTCAGGCACCCAAGAAGTAATGACGCAGAGGAAAACAAAAAACAAAAAAAAAACGGGCAATGATTTTTCCGGGTTCAAATTTGACAGTGAGTAGCCGCAAAAAAAAACAATGAAATGACAGAAATTACAACCCTGAAAAGTGCATTTCGTTACTGTAGCTGAATAATATTATTGTCTGCTTGTTTACTTATCTTTGTGCTATAATGACTTGTACAATCATGATCTATATAATAATGGCATGCTGTTATTCATTCTTTTGTTCCCTCCCTCCTATGTAATACCATGAAAAGGGTCTTTGAGGGTAAATGAATGACGACGATGACGAGAACATTTATTTCTCAATCTTTTTTTTTCTCAATTTACGTGAGGCTAACTTGTTGCAACCCCTTCATCCATCAACTAGTTAGCGTCTTACCCCACAGAAAGAAGCATCAATTTTCATGCAGTCGTTGCTGATGATGATTATGTCGCGTTGTTGATGCATGCCGCATTTTAGTCAGCAGTGGACGACGCCAACAATTGATTGATTGAGTGATTGATTGATTGAGTTAGTGAGTGAGCGAGAGAGCGAACGCGATTCTTTAGAAAACGTAAAGACCCGCATTAACGATAAAAAAATGGAAAGAAGGAAGTGCAGCGCTACCGGCACTTGTGCACACTGTTATTCAAAACAATTGTTTTTTAACACGGCATGGCCTGTTTACGCGCGCAATTTCCATTACTACGTAAAGTGCAGCACAGTATTCAACGTACGACGTCTGCTTAATTAAAATATAAATAGCAATTATACCCTATGCTGCTAAAGCTAGTAAGTCACACGTAATAACTGCAGTTGTGTTCATTGTGTGCATTATTTATTTATTTATTTACTTGGTTTGAGTACATAGGGAACACGAGGACAGGGAAAATAGGGAGGGAACAGGCTGACAACTGTCACCTATAGGGGCACAAAGCCTGCCTGCTCCTTCAGGAAGGAGAAACATAGAGGAAATAAGGGAAGAAAGAAGGAGAGAAAAGAGGAAAGTGTTTAAAAAAAGGGGGGGGGGCACGCTCACGCACACGCACACACTGTTCGCTGAGGAAGAGTGTGAGAAATTTCGGTGAGTGGAACAGAAGGTAAGCACTCAAATGTATTCACATTGAAACGTGATCTGTGTTGATTGGTTTGCGTTAGTATCAATAAATGCACAAAAAATTAGTCACGTTTTGTCTTGTGACTATTTAATTTTTTTGCATTTATTGATACTAACGCAAATCAACACAGTTCATGCTTCAATGTGAATACATTTGAGTGCTTATCTTCAGTTCTACTAACCGAAATTTCTCGTACTCTTCCTCAGCGAACAGTTTATAACATGAGAAATACCAACAGCGAAAACGAAGAAAAGAACGATGAAAAAAGGCCACAGTGAAACTCAGATGCCTCGCAATTATACAACGTTTATATAGTGTGTGCCGGAGAGTTAGTGATGGACCTGCAATGTTGACAACAAGGGAAATAGATTACTGGAAACTAGCTTGCAGTGAGGGTTATAGCGGCAACAGAAAAAAAGACCTATTTGCGATTGCAGTTGGGCAACAGTGGTTATCGTTGGCAACGTTGGCCTCGCTATCACTGCTGGTTCGTTTGGGTATTATCCGTTCTACACGCAAAACTTGTTTCGCCCCGTCGCAGTATTCTAGTGGCTAAGGTACCCGGCTACTGACCCGCAGGTCTCGGGATCGAATCTCGACTGCGGCAGCTGCATTTTCAATGGAGGTGAAAATGTTGTAGGCCCGTGTGCTCAGATTTGGGCGCACGTTAAAGAACCCCAGGTGGTCGAAATTTCCGGAGCCCTCCACTACGGCGTCTCTCATAATCATACGGTGGTTTTGAGACGTTAAACCCCAGAAATCAATCAATCGACGCAAAGCTTGTTTCTCCTGCTGACTGTTGGAGTACGTCTAACCACACAGGACTCCAGGAGTGTGCGTCTTGAGATTGAGTGTCACAGGTGGGCAAAAATTGCGGAGCTTACTCAGACTCACTAATGAAATATACTTTCTGCTTTGGGCTCACTCTGACACAGACTTCCCAAACTTTTCTGAGCCGGACTCACTCGGAATCACACTCACGAAAATTTTCGTGAACTGGACTGACTCGAACTTAAACTCACCAAATAATATTCACGCAGACTCACTCCAACGCAAGACTCATGACAACATCAGAGTCAAAGTGAGTCGCTAGTCCTGAAGTAGCTTTTTCGACCGTGGTGCCAATGCTCTTTAATACCATTATGTCACATATTCGGTGCACTTGGCGCCTTTTGGCACAGTACGTTCGAATATGAGTTATGAGTGGATGCGAACCATGCAGTACGGACAATTTTCTTGAATGAGATGACAACTTAGGATGTATACTTATCAAAAGCTTCCCTGGAACAGTTAGAGAGAGTAGGAGCTCATGGCACTCCATTACGTAGTTCACGCGTCGCATCAATATACATTCAAATGGCGTATGGAGGATGCTGCTTTTAGAGCACGTGTGAGTAGACGTGAGTATAAACGTAAATCCAGTTAAGGCTTATTGTAATGCTGAAGATGAGTCATGGGACCATAGGTAGGTAGACAGAAGGTGGAACTCACTCAGACTCGCTCGAGAAATATGTTTTGCGACTCACTCGAACTCAAACTCACGAATATTTTGTTTTCAGCCGTATTCACACTAACTCTAACTCAACAAAATATTACTCACCTGGAGTCACTCATACTCAAACTCACGGCTGCATCTGAGTCTGAGTGAGTTCCAGTGAGTCGACTAATGAGCAAGTTCGCCGACCTGTGCTGAGTATAAGCATAAGTATTCGATTAAAATCCGGCACAGCCTTCAACACTTCAAACGCTAGGCTAAATACCCTACTAAAAGTTTACAACATGTGAAAATAATTAAATCACAGCCTCAGAACGACTTAAAAACAATAGGAACAAATACGCGAACAGAACGAACTAAATAGTAGGAAGCTTTAGAATAGCATGCGCTAAGATAACGGTCACCACAGTAACCCGTTATTTCTGTCACTTAACCGGGGCCAGGCAGAGGTTAGCGTACGACGCACGCGCAGTGGCGACAAACGCTAACGTAAATCTCTGCGTACGCTATTCCTAAACTGCCTCACAACTGAGTCACTGAATACGTATAGTTCTCGCGTAAAGAAGGAGTGAGGGAACTGTCAGAATCCGTCGAATAGTGCCCGCCCTACCGCGACGTCTGCCCTAAATACGCTGCCCACAGCCCCAAACGCAGACCTGGGCGTGTCCGCGTCACGTTGAGGAGGCGCGAGCAAGCGCGCCGCTATCACGACGGACAGCAGCGCCGTGCAGGATAACCGCGATCGAAGAGATGGACGCGCGTAAGATTGCGCGTGCATGCAAGAAAGCGTCTACACCGCCAACGGCTCGCGATGAATTGAACGTGCGTGAAACGAGCGACGGCCGACTGTAAGGGCAACAGGCAGTGCTCTCATTTCCGGACAGGTCTGTATGGGAGCAGACGAATGAAAAAAAGAATGAATTCTATAGATCTAGCCGAGAACGGAAAAGCCATTTAAGCGCAGCACCGGGTTTTGGATTTGTGATGCCGAATTACAATGTGAACATAAACGCGCCCCCGAGGCACAACTGTGATGGGAAATGCACGTCAGATTGTTTCGGTTTGTAGGGGTCGAATGTGTACAGCCACAGGCTGACGTTCATTTACGCCGAGATGCGGTTTCATCGATTGCGATCGAACGCCGCTGCAATGTTCATTTCCAAGAATATGTAGGCTGACGTCTGACCGTTTAAGCATTCGTACATTGGATCGTGGCTCATTGGTAGCTTGCATAAAAGGATGCTGGGATAAGCATTCCTGTCATGACTGAAGTGGGTCGAAGCGGAAGCTCTCCGCTGTGTAGCAGTTATATATACGTTTGCGATGGGGTTGTGTTAATATAGGCAATCTAGCGGCTTTGATCAGATTATATTTATAATGCGGGTTACATGAGTTCTTGCACGCTCTTGTGCAAGCGCATGGACATGGGTGCAAAGATTCAATCTCCACACGCCCTTCACTTTGCCAGAAGTTGTCATTAAAAAAGTAGGCTAGTTATTTAGGTTCCCAATTTCAGTTGCCGGCTGTCCTGCGGAACCGCGAGGTCACTGGTAGGCCCGGTCTGCCGGTCCCTACGTGAGATTGAGCCGCGTGCTGGACGCAGTGGCGTTCCGCGGACACAATAAAGTTATTTTTCATTCAATTCACAACTTCTGATGTTCCACTCGGGTCCTAAATCTTGACAACAGTAGCGACATGAATAGATACTTCACTTTATTTCCATGCTATAGGTGCCGGCGTCATACTCTTCAAAAGGTCAACTTAAACTTCTTATTAATAATTATTGAAGTTTTCATTCCTAATAAAATAAACCATTACATCGATCTTTCTCACGTTAGCCCGACCACAGTGGTCTAGTGGCTAAGGTACTCGACTGCTGACCCGCAGGTCGCGGGATAGAATCCCGGCTGTGGCGGCTGCATTTCCTATGTAGGCGGAAATGTAGGCCCGTGTGCTTAGATTTGGGTGACGTTAAAGAACTCCAGGTGGTCGAAATTTCCGGAACCCTCCACTACGGTGCCTCTCAGAATCATATGGCGGTCTTGGGACGTTAAACCCCACAAATCAATCATTATCACGTTACAAGCGAATGAGATTTCAGCCCTGAACAATCTGCTGGTAACGAGTTGGCCACTGCATGATCGAAAATCTCAGGAATTGCACAGTATCGAGACACTCAGCGCTCAGAAAACACCTGTTTCCACGTTCAGGGGAAAAAAAAAAGTGCGGCTTTTGTATTACGTGCCCGCACGCTCCGCCTCTAATAGACTACGGACCTCCGGTAAACAATCAAGACGCCCATTGAAGACGCCCTGCGCGTCATCCAGCGCCGTTCTTCCGCAAAAAGAAATGCACAACACGTTCAAAGAGTAGTAACAATAACGGCACCAACGCCGTCGCCTCCCGCAGCCGTCCGAAAGAAGCGACCGCAATGTAGGGCAAGGTTACAGCGCCGCCGGCCCGCGCGGGGAAGCGACACACTCCACGACGGGCACTGAAGGGGGAGCAGAGAGGAGGAACAGAGAGGAGGATAGAAAAAAAAAAGAGGAGAGGAGGTATCGCGCGCGGCGCAGCAAACGGGATGCGCGGAGAAAATGCGGCGCGCGAAATCCATCCTCGCTTTGAAGAAGCGCGGGGCTGTGGCGACTAATGGAATTTGGTGCGAACAATCGCTCGTCGCTGAAGGCCGCCGGTGTCTCTCTCTCTCTCTCTCTCTTGGCGGTTGGACTGGTGGTCGAACAATGCCGCGTTGCCTCGTCTGCCCTAATGGTGCCTGGCTGACACAAACGCACCGGCGAGCGCATCGCGATGAAGCGTGCAGGAAGACCACGCGTGTATGCGCACCCCCACGGAGCGCGATGAAACGCGCGAGACATTTTTGACCGAACCACTTCCGGCTCGTACGTGTCACACCCCTTCTTTAGCGGGCCATTTATGCGTTTTCGTTTTATCTCGTATCTCTCAGTGGAAGGCAGCGTCTTCCGTTTAAAGCTTTTCTTTTTGTTCTCAAAGTGAGTGAGCAGTGGTAAGGTGCACTGAGTCACAGAGACCAAAAAAAAATTGTACAAGTATAGATATATATAGTAACACGCTTTGGTAAAGACAGCAATATGGCGACACGAACAGATGGGCAAGAATTAAGAGTTGACAAAACCACTGACTTTGCAGAGAATCCAGGAACGAAGTCGTCTTCAGGACGCCTTAATCAAGATCAAGAATAGGAAATGTGCATGGGCTGGACATGTAGCCAGAAGGCTATCAAGGTAACGACTAGTCATTGCAGTATCGCATTAGATTTAAAGAGAACGCGACCGAGTGGTGGGAAAGCGGGTAGTTAAGGGGGGCAAATTAGATTAGGATGTTTCCAGGGTAACGTTGTCGCATCAAGGACCGGACTACATTAATTTGAGAAGCATGGCAGAACCCTCTGTGCTGCACTGGATATAATCAGGATGAATTCAGGCTGAATATAATTAGGGTGAATAGACTGAGCACCTGGCATCTTAGAAGAAGTAAAACAACGTTAGCTTTACCAAAGCACTTAAATACTTCGTATGGTCACGAAACTGTCACCTCAGTTTCAAATGGAGCCAACGGCCTTCGCCAGAGGCGCAGCTGTGCGTGAGAGGGCATCCGAAGGCTGCAATCGCTGTGGTTGTGTGTGGGAGGGGCCTCGGTCTTCCAACTTTCTAAACTACCGCGATGGTCGTTTTACTTTCACGTAGCGATATTTCACATGCAACATGCGTGAATGAGTGCCTGAGTGCACGAGGATTTTTTTTTTCCTTTGTTTGTTCCACCTCGAGCAAAATGCGGCCTTCATCCATAGAGTTTCTTAATATACACTAGATGAAACTCTGGCGCTAGTGTCTATGGGAGCTACAACACACGGCGCTTCAGCGAGCATGGGGATGATGGGTAGTACACACATTTGTCTAATTTTCGTACTTCTGGCCTGCTTCTGGCTCCGTGTGTGTTCGTGTGGCTTGGAGCTGTTTTTTTCACCAAAACATAAATTAGCAAATGTTCGTCGTTTGCGCTTCACAACCTTATTCTTTTAGGTTTACTATTTCGAATCAAGTCACTAAGTTCAAAAGGGTTTGTTCTTTCTTTAAAAACAAAACCGTAACCAGCAATAAACAAAGCCGCAAGTACGATTCGCCGCCCGTAAGTACGAAGACTAGGCAAATGTGTGTGCTACTCATCATTCCCATGGTCGCTGAACGATCGCAGCGTAAGAGTGCCCTCTAGTTATAATTTTGGGAAACTCTATGCCTCCATCGACTGGTGTGCTTTGTTAGTTTCGACACCTTAATAGGTTCTACTTTTTGGCATTTGCCTAAAATTACGCGCTGCGCGCTCGGACAATGACGTTCTGTGCAGACATTTTTCCCTTTTTTGGGGGAATTTCAGCCTGTAATTTAGAGCCAAAGTGCAAAAAGGAATCTTCGTGATATTGTAGGGAATTTCATAACTGGTTATATTCTCCTAAGACGACCGATAATTAGCGGTCACAGTGCACCTTCATCTGCCGTGGTGGGTTCTCATGCATGTACCACGCAAGCATAGTCATCGAGATTTGTTTCTGATAGTTACGCGGAGCGATTTCCAGTTCACTAGAGATGTTAGACTTGAAGCCCACAATGTGCAGTGTACTAACAGTGTATAAATTAATAAAGTCGTTGATTTGTTGTGCGGTTTCAAAAGTCACCAGTACGTAGGACACGTGTAGTATGTATGTGCGTCGATGGGGGTGGAGAGAGAGAGAGTGAGAAAGGAAAGGTCGGGAGGTTAACCAGATATTGGCATCTGGTTTGCGACCCAGCGCTGGGGGCGGGGAAGTAGGGGCAAGAAAGAGCGGAAATTAGCATTGTTGTGTAGGGAATCCCACTGGGAATTCCGACAACGTTTGCCGGGAAGAGCCCCCGAAATAGGGAATTTTCATGTCTCTGAATGGGAATTTTTCGGCGTAGTACGGTACATCACTGCGCTCGGAACGATGTGCCAGTGATGATATACTTGTAAAAAGGGGGCAAACAATTGAGCTGTTGCAGCCGCATTCACCCGTAAGAAATAAAGATTTACTGGTCACGCAGGCAACCAATTTTTTTGCCCAGCACAGCTGTTAAATTTTCCGTTTAAATGGGAGAAGTATTTAATAAGGCATCACTGCAAGGTTCTGTAGAACGATTTCGTCTAATAACCAAGAAAATAAAACTTAGAAGCTTCGCTAGCAATAAACTTAGTGCCGATGCAATGCCACTTTTATACAAGATGTGAGCCATCAAAATTAAAATCGAGAGAAGCGAAGATGTACGAGGCATCAATGTGTTTCATGTACACGCGTGTGCACATTGATTCAAAATTGCAATCACTCCTGTCTATTTCAGGGCCATCAATTACATCTCGTGCTGGTCTTTGTTACACGGTAAATTAAACGCGCCTTACGATTGTTGTCTTCTAAACGGAATTGTCCGTCTGTACGCGAAGCATGTGCGGTATGGTAGTCTCACACTCACACTTCAGCTATCTTAAACAATAACCCCAGCAGATACGCCGAAAACGCCAAACACCACGACCATCAGATCGTGTCACAGTGCTCAAAAGTTCCAGCACGCGAATGATACCCACTGTGGTGCTGCCACAGATTTGGGCCGCGGATAAAGCTGTTCTATCACGTGACTGTGAGGTGTCGTGACCATAACGACTATTATTCTTAGACTTTTCAGTGCACCAACAAGTCTGTTCAGCGCTCATAATCCAGAACGTGACGCCATGCGTTGGCTAATTCTATACTCGGGGGCAGAAGAAGCCACAAAAAAGAAAAAACGCATTCTGCGAAAACTTTGTTCCTTCAAAAAGATGTCAAGCGTGAAAAAAAAAGTTTCGTGTAGGTTGAGCGAGAAATGATACACCGAATGAATCACGAACGTAACCTTCGGTATGCAGCACTTTCACGTGTACATTATCCCACTCGACCATGCAAGGTATACAGACTCACGAATGCGTAGCTTCGCATAGCAATGACTCATAGGCGCAAGTGCAGGATGAAATGTGACCTATGCGTCACATGGCGACGTGCACAGACAGGATACCGAGGGGCTTCGTATAGATCGGCGCGATCGAAGTGAGCCTCCGGAACCACAGCAAATGATTGAAGAAGACGCCCCGCAACAAAGTGCGGCTTGGCTCGTGGTTTAGTATAGTTTTGACGTACGTATTAACTGCGTACAAAGTTCCTGAAGTGGCGTTCCCTTACGTGCAATTTCAGCTCCAATTTGGATTGACCAAGACGCGTTACGGCAGACAACACACCTTAGATTTATTTATATCATTTCTCTCTTATTGTCATCAAGGTCAGAAAATAGGACGCCACGCGCGGCTTGCGTTCCAACCCCTCCCCCCCCCTCTCCCAATACATTTAGATCACGCACATTAAACAGAACACGGTATGCATCGCCCATGAATATGTCGGCACGATTTCGTCTTGGGGGTGCAAACCGGAGTTGCATCGCGGCTGGGGGAGTGGGAGAGCTCTAGCTTGGATGAAGGCATGCACACTCTAAGCCAAAAATGGCCGAAATGGGAGCAACGGCTGTTTTTACTCCTTCAGAGCGACTGTTACTCTCAGAAAAGACCAAGCGGAACAAGATGGCCGACTTGTTCGAGAATGGGGGAGCAACTGTATTCATCGTAAGTTTGTAAGGGAGCAACGGAAGGAGGAACCGCTGTAAATGCTCCCGTCACGCAACGGTTACTCCCCGGCAGGACACCGCACACAAATATGCATGCCGCCCACATTGATATTCATGGGCCAGATTATTGTTTGTTCTGTGTGCCAAACTTCACCAAACCAAAACAGTGATTTATTTTAGCATCCGTAGATAATAAGATAGCAGCGCTGGCTGAACACAGAAGGCCTGAGAATACAGTACGGCAAATACCTAACACACGCAGCAGCAGAATGGAGAGGTGGCACGTCAAAGCGGACCGAACGCCGAAACACGTGCAAAACAACGATAAAAATAGCCTAGACACGCCGTTCGTCCGCGAAGTAAGGGCGTCAAAGTCGATCAAGCACCGAAACACGTGCATAAGGAGCCCGCCCCCCCCTCCCCCGCCCAGATATATCGGAGAAGAAAAAAAAAAAGCGGACCCAGACGCGCTTCTCATCAGCCATACACTTAGTAGCACGCTTCACCGTGTAGTTTGAGGGCAGAATGACAAGTCTGCGCCATCTGCGCCCGCACGACAAGTGTGGCGCCAGCGTAGCAAACGATGTAAGTTACAAAGTAATTTTTATTCAGTGTTTATGTTGACTAGCACTGAATAAAAATTACACTCAGCTTTTTATGTTTATTTATGGGTTTCAGTGTACCTCAGTTTTTATTTTATAATTGTATTAGGAGAACACACTGAAATCATTGCGCTGACGCCTGTGCTGCCACTGCTCGACGTTTTTTTTTTTTTTTCGGCGCAACTAGGTTCGCGTTCGCACTACTCATATTCATTTAATCTGTAGTCGGCGAGCACATGGACGTGCGGGCTTGTGAGCTATGTTTTGATCGTGTGTGTGTGTCGCAGATTTGCGTTTCTACTTATTCGTGATGAAGGTTAGTGTATATTTATCTTTATGGAGCGCGAAGTAGTTGTGGATTTTGCTGCCGGGTGGAACAAACACATCGTAAACACGTCTTCAGCTATCTGCAAGCCTGTTCGCTCGTCGGACAAAGGACTGTGCATGCATCAGCGTGCAGGTGAGTGGCATTTCCAGCAAGATTTAATGCTCTTACAATACATTGTTGAGTGGTTGCGCTATTGAAAGAGAAATGATTTGCTCTTATTCACCGTATCCATTGCTAGCCGTATCGGACTAAATTACCTCTATTACCGCCTGCATACCCTCATGCTTCCCCTGTCACCACTGCAGTGCCAGTGTACTTTTGCAGTTAAAAGTTCATTTCCGCAACACTACCTCGCTTGAAAAAACATTGGGGCGGGGTTGTAGCTGCATTCATACTGGCACTTTTCTACCATTGGCTTTATGTAATGTTAACGGCTAAGTGTTGGGGCCTTGGGCCGCATTTTTTAGAGCTGTAAAGTGTATGTAAATCAGTAAGTGAACAAATCATTGTCGCATCACTTCACTGGCATAGCCAGGCGGTTGCGCACAGAATTTTTTTAGGCCGGGCGTAGGGAGCCCAAATTGACGACCATATTCGCTTGCCCGGCCTATTCAGATAAGCGGACCCCCCCCCCCCCCCTCCCCGCACGCCTGAAAAAAAAAAAAAATCTGCCCACATCACTGCGTCACTTGCTTCACCTCTGCGCTGAATGTACTATTTTATAAGCGCACCATCAAGCGAGCATTTTACATATTGACAGAACAATTGGAGGAGGAATGACCCAAATCTTTCAGATTTCTTTAGAGATACAAAACCTTAGCAAAACTGAATATTGTAAAAGACAATCATAAATGCTGTATGTTCTCGTTAGCGTTGTCATTATTCTGCATCACGAAATCTTTATGCGCTGTGAAAACTTGGCATGACATTGAAGTCACATATCGACGTTAATACCAATCGACGAAAATTTCGACAACCTCAATAACACCGTTTGGGATTTGCCGCATGCACATAATTAGGCTGATTCCCACTTGGCTGTTCTTAACCTGACTTCACTGCTACGAAATGAAACAATATTTGATGCATGTCTTTTACTTTTTTTTCAGGGATATGACACAAATTTGGTTATACTGCAGATGCTCCCAACGATGCTAAAGTACAGAAAGCAAGTGAATTTTGGTAAGTGCAGACTTTTTGTACTACGTATATGAAAGCATCGCTTTTTAGGGGCAAACTGTGCATGTGTTGGCCAGAGAATAGTTCATCATGCCACATGGTTACACTGGCACTGACAATTCGACATGGTTCCACTGGCCCGTGTGTGTGCTCACACTGTTACCGTTAAGATAAAATGTTTATGTTTTCATTGCAGGGATTGCTGTTTGTACTAAAAAGCCAACTGCCAAGATTTGTTTACGCTGGTTCTCCTAAAAGTATGCTTTCCCTATTTACATGGATTTTGGCTTGCACAAAGCATAACACTTGGGCCTAGATTCACAAAGCTGTCCATGCGCAGGCCTTCATAACAGCGTTTCTTGACTTGCCTTTACCCTGTTTTCTGCAGATGTTTCGTGGGTTTAAAAGTGCCACAGCATGTTGACCTCCCCCACTCTGAAATATTCGCGTTCAAAGTTCCGCAAGAGTGGGCTTAACTTTCTTGTGCACCTCTTTGCTAGTCCAAGATACTGAAGTGTTATGCTCTTACTAGAGGTGGCAGTGTTTCTGTTTGTATTTCCATCACATTGACCAAGTATGCGATCTTGGCTTGACTGGTAGCACATCCTCAACAAATGTCTTTGTGGCACATGTAGAAGGCAGTACAAAATAAATAGGCAGACATTCACACAGGGAGCTAACTTCTAATAATGCTTTTTTTTGGAAACCACGGTGTGCTTATTCCAATTTGTCTAACAAGCAGTAACCTGTTTGGCTGTGAACCAACAAGACGTTGAACTAATAGAAGCATCACATCTTGTTGCTCTCAAATATATATGTATTGGCAAGCTATGTGTGACACTGTCAAACAAAGAATCAGAATATCTGTGCATGCCTTAAGATATATTGCTTCCTCGACAACCGAGTGAACAAATGCACCCTAGTTTACTAAATTTAAAGCATTTTTTCAAGGTAGCACGGTCTACATTTTTTTGTCTATAGTTTTGTCCAGCCGTTTGCGTCAGGTACAAAGAAATATACTGAAGATTATCATGTAGCCTCTGCAAATGGTTGCTTTCAAGCAGGCTTTGCATGCTTGGCTTGTGCCTACAGGTATTGCACAATTCAAGACGCAGCAGCGTATGATAGAACAGTAGAATCGAGAGCATCTATGTGCACGAGCTAAATAAGTATTTTAACATGAGCGGACAGTACGTGTTATTTGCCACACACATGACCTCACTTAGAATGCCCATTGGTGAATGGGCTCATAGAAATGTCACTCAGCTGTGTATAGGAAACAAGTTAGCTGAACCTAAGGGTATCTTTAACTGCTACAAATATGCCTTGTTTAGGTGCTGCACATTTTCTTCCGTGGTTTTGGGACGTTAAACCCCACAAATCAATCAAGCACATTTTCTTCCAGAATATTGCTGTCTGAGACATCATGTGAAGAGCGTCTATCACATCAGCATTTATATGGCTTGCCAAGTAACGTTTGGCCGAACCTTCCTTTTTTCACATTTCGTTTTGCAGTAGACATCCTAGAATGTAAGCGCTGCTGCAGTGTGTGTGACTCATTGTTATGAATTGATTCTGGCATGTTTAACCTCACACTTCTATTTTTTTTTCTTGCAGCAATGAGATGCTTCACATATGCCTGCGGTGACGTTCCGCTGCGCTAGCCTGATGGAAACACCAGCTGCGAAACTTGAGTTCTTCAGAATTGGAGAAGTTGCCCTTCTCTCACCAATGATGACACAGACTGCCCTATGCTAGAAATTGAAGATTGTTTTTCCACGGATGACGCAGAAAACCTTTGATGTATTATGGTGTTTGTTTAGTGCTGGCTGTGGTGTGGCGAAGTCTACTTTTACGTGTGGTCACACGTCGCCTCATAAAAAGAACAATAAAGCATTTATTTTCCTTTCAATATTGTCCACTTTTTGTGTTAGAAGCACCCAAGCAGTGCTCTTCCAAGGAGTTCTCGCCATGTGTTAAGCGTGTGACAAGCATACTCGAGATAAATACTCATTTCCTCAAGGAGTAACTGGAAGCATGCGCAGTTGGTTTTCAGAGAGTAACTGCGAACACGTGGGAGAAACGGTAAAGAGTAACTGTTGCTCTTAGAAGAGCAACTGGTGGGAGTAATGATTGGTCGGCAGGGAGCAACTGGTGGGAGTAACTGTTGGTCTGCAGGGAGTAACTGGAGGGAGTAACTGTTCATCCCCCGAAGGAGGAACTGAAAGGAGAGCAACGGTTCCTCCCTCTGCAGTTACTCCTTTTAGGAGAGTAATGGGAGTGGCAATGCAATTGCTCCCTGAAAGGAGCAACCCCTATACCCCTGTTGCTCCGTTTTGGTTTAGAGTGCAAGTGGTCGTGTGGCTCGAGAAGGGCAAGTTCCGCTACAATCCAGAACCTGCCGCTCTTCATTTCCCTGATCATATACTTACACACGTGTTGTCACGCATTTGCATTCAAGTGCGCAATTCACGGTTACCCGATTGATACCTCGGAGCTTCGTCCATTCATCATCGTTCACTTCGTGGATATGCCGTTTTTTTTTAAGGGTGGGTAACCTTTTAAGGCATGACCACCTCATGACTAAGGAGAGAAAGAGAAAAAAATTATAACGAGAAGGCAGGGAGGCTGACTATATGATTGAGCGTGGTAAGTTTGCACTGAGGAACAGAATAACACTTGGAGAGGAGGAAAGGAAGGTCCCTACTCCCACCCACGTAAGAGAAGTTTCACACCTGACATCGCATACGAGTAATCAGTGCAATGTCGGAAATTAGAGCAATGTTTCCGTTACTTTATGCAACTTGTCTGCGCGGCCCCATGCACTACGAGTATCGGAGCTACTGTTGTCTGCATCCTGCTCTCCAGACCCGCAGTCTCGTTGCCCCTTAGCGGCTGTCCCACTACTGTGGCATTTCGCCTGAATGTTCCCTGTGCGGTGAACCTCACGCCACACTTCTTTATCTCCTTTTCAGCAGTCTTGCAGATCCTCGCCTGCAGGGGCAGCCCGCTATTTCAAGCTGGGACGATTGGGAGGTCCTGCTCTCTTCTGAGGAACCTACCAATGCAGCTTGCTGCAGTGACTCGGGCTGCCCATGTCATCGCAGCAACAAGCGTGGTCGTGAAGGCGTGGCGCGGAATCACGTGGTGTTCCAGACAACCCGGGGGGTTCAAACACACTTGCGAATAAAGTTTTGCAAATAAAGGCGCACAAGCGAACTCCCCATATAGTACTGATGACTCGACTATTCTTATTCGTCCAATTATGTGGTCTCCTAGCGCCAAATCTTGGCGTCACTCATTAGGTATGCATTTGGGGGTTCAGGTCAAGCATCAGTCCCCATATATGCTAGAATTTGTCTTTAGACCCGACTGCATTTGGCGGCGGGGACAGCTGGCGCTTGGCGTTGTGACAAATACGAAACAACGACGACATGACAATGCGAGCGGTTTCCTCTATCATTTGCACCACACACAAGACTAACGGTACGTAGACTACAGTCACTGTGTCTAGCGGTCATGGTGCTGCGATCGAAATGAAAAAAAAACGTCAAGAATTTATTACCTACTACCTGTCCTATTTATCATTTATTACCTATCCTGGTTGGCGCTTAGCAAGGCAGGATCACAAAGAGGTGCCGTTTATAAATCATAGAACATTCCGTACATCATCAAAGCTTCGTTAACGTCGCCTCTGACCCACTGAAATCCTCTTACACTGTGGTTCGCGGCTTTTATACGAAAGAATATGCGGTACGTCTTATGTTCTGAGCGGAAGACAGTGCTCCGAGGCTAAAGATGGCTGCATGGCGCGGGGCGTCGGTCAACTCCGCCGTTCTTCGACATCATCCTTCAATCGAGTCGGGTGGCACGGGGCCGAACCGTCACCGGGACAGCGGGAGGCGATGTGCACGCGCTGTCTCCGAAAGATGGAAAAGACGCCCCGCGGGCGTCAAAGACGCAAGACGGGTCTCTGGGCGGGAGCGCGAACAATCGTGGCTGTCGTCTTCGCTGAATGCCACGAGCACTCCGCGTATCGAGACGCCCAATTGTTCGTCTTAGATTGGAAAAACGCCCAAAAGCTGCAGCCTTTCGAAAGCACCGCGAATGTGTTTGTGTAGGCATCGAGGGCACGTGTCGTTAGAGGCAAGCATCGCAGCGAAAAGAAAACTGGCAGTGAGAAACGCTGCACGTGCCGCAGACAGGTCGGGTTGTACTTCACTTCCCCGGATAGCTTCCGGTGTATATACGACTACAAGATATAAATTTGGGTCTCAAGAGTGAAAGACGAAAATCTAAGAAGTGGGGCCCGATGTGCGTTTGGAAGCAGTTGCGGAGTAACGCGGGCTCAAAAAATACGAATCGCTCACCAATCAGTTATGAACGTAACGTCACTCAGGACAAGTGCAGTGATTAAAACTCATTAAAAACCATTAAACGCATTAGTGTGCGAGATAAGAAAGCGTTAACTCACTCACTCATTCGCTCACTCTAGGACACGTAAACGTGGGCAAGCAACAAGAGTGTCTCCGCAACATCTATGCACCAACGGTGCTGGGTGATGGCCAGTGGCCAGTGTCAAAAAATGTGTTCAACACATTAATGCACCGCGAAACAAGATCTGTCGCTTCGGGCGCCACTCCCTTACGACATTCACTATCAAATGGAACGAATTACCGGACGGAGGTTGTCCGTCATCCATTCTTTTCTCGTCCTTCTGCTTCACGTATCAGTTCCGGGTGTGTGCGGCGATGTTAGCGACCTCGCTCCGCACAGTACGCCATATTAAATTGGGAGCTTCGTAAGATTCGACAAGCGATACAGCTCGCAGCCGAGCCCCGCCACTAACTCTTGAGACACGCAAACACACCACAAGGCGAATATGTTAATAAGATCGCTGCGCGCACACACACACACTTCGGACACATACAAAAACACACGCATACCGCGCGTAATTCATTGCCGGCGCACAGGCTTCTATTGGGTTGAACCGCCGCGCCACTCTTGCGTTGATGATATGGTACGGCAAGCGTCCGGCCGTTTCGGGCTGCACAACGCGTCGACAGGCGCAGCCGTCAATTAATGCGACGCGGTGGCCATAAATCTGCTCGCCGGCGAAAGAACAATACGGAGTGCCGACTCGACACGCTGGGCCATTTATCAGCATTAACCCTTTAATGCTTCGGACCACCTCGGTGGACGGACTGTGGCGTACGGGTGTATAGCCCCGGTCGAGTTGCACTGACTGGCCTCGCCATGTTCTCGTACAACATTACTGTGTTTGCCGACGCACCGTTTATATTAAAATGCGCACTGCCTCAACAAGTTTTTAAAGGTCAACTCGGAAACGATAGCTCCACACATACATTCTAGATATAACGTAGGACGCTCACAGAATGTATGCGATTATCCAGACGACTAACCTCTGCAATGTATAACGATATCCGGGGTTTAACGACCCGAAACCGCGACATGATTACGTGGGACGCCGTTGTGGAGGGCTCCACGAATTTCGACCATCTAGGGTTCTTTAACGTACACTGAAGTGGCGCAGTATGCACATGCCTCTAACAACAAGCTTCCATTGAAATGTGACCACCACTGCTGGTATTGCAAACACAGTAATAGCTTCAAAAAAATAAAAAAGACACCAGTCTTTTTCAAAAAAAAGAAAAAAAGACTGGTGTCTTTTTCTTTAGCTGCACAATTTTTTCCATTCATGTAATGAACCAACTAGCCCTTCAAGACGTCCTGATCAACAGTAACAGCTACACCACCGCGGCGTGCTGCAGTATGTTCCTAAAGTTTTTACCCTTCTCTCCCTAAGAAATGGTTTATTTCTTATTCTGGCGACACAATGTGGCGAACATTGCACTATATTTAGTTCTATCAGGACCATGTCGTCTTACGTTGCATGCGTATGTAAAAATGCGAGGGCACCAGCAGTCGTTTTAATCTGTCTTGACCCACTCGTGGCACGGCACAT
This sequence comes from Rhipicephalus annulatus, assembly GCA_013436015.1. Classification (NCBI taxonomy): domain Eukaryota; kingdom Metazoa; phylum Arthropoda; class Arachnida; order Ixodida; family Ixodidae; genus Rhipicephalus; species Rhipicephalus annulatus. The sequence goes on along the minus strand of WOVY01006157.1, from coordinate 24,480 downwards.
TTGAAATGTTTGTCAAAACACTGTTGATGTTAAGGTTTAGAAACTTCCCTCGCAATATGCGCTTTTTCGCAAAACCCTTGCACATTCTGATTTACTGTCTTTGAAAAGTAATGGTGGCGGAAAAAAAAATTAATTGATCAATAAGCGGAAGGAATAGAATGGGAAAGAGCAGGTGAGAATGTCCCGATTCCAGCACTTCAGTGATTCTGGCTGCATAATGCACACACTGCAACTGGTTTGTTGCGACACTGAAAATGTACGACGCAAGCCAGCGGGGATAATAAAAACCTCACCACCACCGCAAATCACCGAGGAAGAACAGGCAAGTATAAAGAATTCTTTCCCGGTAGTTTGACTCGTCCAATTTTCTTCTAACATGCACCAACTGGCCCCACATGTTTTTAATGATTTGTTACGATTGAGGCCCCGTACGAGTGCTTACTCGAGCAGTTTTTCTTTATGTTACACTCTTCTCTTTTTACTGTAATTTTATTATTACCATTTTACGATGAGAAGAATATGTATAACTATATGCGTCATTCTTCTATTATCATAGTCCCAGTACAATAATCGTTCACTGCTGATTGTACAATTCGACGATTGGTGCGGGTCTCAGCACATTATCCTGGCGTGTAGTTGTCTTTGCCAACCTTCTTGGAAAGCCATCACTTATAAACTGTTAGTGTATACGTAAATTAGGAAATAATGCGGTAATTATTATTACAAGACTTCAGGATGAGACATAACACCAACGCACAAATTCCTTCGCACTCTCATTTCTGTGCCACCGCAAACGGTTTCTACGAAAGCCATCACGACAAGACGGCATTTGTACGAGTAATCATGGGGACATCACAAAGCGGTCATTCATTCATTAGGTCCTGTTGCGTATCCCAGCGCAGTTCGCCGTCTCGCAAAACAAGCCGGCCCGGGGGAATTGCTTGAGGGGACATTGGCTCACGGACCGTCTTCTAATCTTTTTGTTCCTCCCCGCCGCTGGACGCTGGTTCCGAGAGAACTGGGGTTCCGGGCGTGGGAGCGCTGCCCGGCTATGTTTCTTAGGGACAGCATGGCGCCTACTGACGAGGGTCATAACAGTCCCGATAATGGTGTTGCTTGAAGACTGATATTGTAGTGCGGAGACTGTCTGTAAAACAAGCTGGATGTTAAAGTACTCGGCTGCTGACCCGCATGTCGCGGGATCAAATTCCGGCTGCGCCAGCTGCATTTTCGATGGAGGCCAAAATGCTGTAGGCCCGTGTGCTCAGATTTGGGCGCACGTTAAAAAACCCAAGGTGGTCGAAATTTCCGTAGTCCTCCTCTACGGCGTCTCTCACAACTATATGGTGCGTTTCAGATGTTAAACCCCCATAACAATCGAACAATACCTTCTAAACACTAAATGAACCATTCTTTGCTCGCTCAGCTGTAGGCCCGTAACAGAGAGGGATATATAGTTAAAAGAAAGAAAGTAAGGTTAACCAGAGAAGATCTCTAGTTGACAATCCTGTACTTGGAATGAAAAAAAAAGAGAGGCTGCGAAAGGATGAAAGAGGAAGAGAATGCACGGCGACAGTGCACTTTCGTGATGGCCCTGGTTATATCCAACTCGCGAAAGCATAGTCGATACTCAATCACAGTCAGTGGTTAAGCCTGATTTCTCTAAGAAATCTCAGTACACTATACACTGATAGAACCGAGTTGCAGTCTGTGTAGGCCAGTAACAGAAATATTGCGTTGACCCAGAGACTGTGACCCCGGAACCGCGAAGAAACACTGGGCCCAGTGAAAACGTAGCAACAGACCAGGCAAAAAGCAATCCGTCTTCCACGGCAAGTTCCCGCGATATGCTGCCGTCTTCCGTCTTTCGTATACAACGGTCTTCCCGCCTTGTGTACAACGGTCTTCCTTTTCGTGCACTCTCTACTTCTTTTCGTTGCCCGCTGTCGTGCACTAGCCTCGTCATCAGTCACGTGGTTGTCACGTCACGCCTTGTTGTGTTCTTCCAATGCTACCCAGTGAAGATCGAAAAAGCAAACAAAAGAAGAAAAAAACCTTCGTCGAACAAAAGTGACACGAGGTGGCACGCACTCGCTAGCGACGCGCCCGCGCGGAAGTGTTCCTTGCCGTCCAGGAAGAGACGCGCACACGGTAGGGCACGCCTCGCCTATCTGCATCGAATTAGAACAGCCTTTATGAACGCCCAACCAATTTCGAACAAATATGACAAAAGAGAACGCGCCGGAGAAGGTAATGCACGGCCGCAAACGCGTGGCGCGCACGCGCGCGTTAACAAAGGCCGCGTATTTTGTCGGGCACGCCCACGTTCGCCTAACAGGCCGACGTCGATGGAGACCACGCTCTGCTTCGCTTTCGAAGGCGCGTCAACGTTTAGGCGCGACAACGCTCGAGGCGAGAGTTGGCGGTGAAACACTTTGAAGCGTTTCTCGCCGATCGTTCGAAAGGGGCGACACGACGCGATCAACGTTCCTGCGACACAGTGAGGAAGTTGGCTGAAGCTGTGCGAGAGAGGCTGGCTCGGGGAATGTTCTCGCCATGACAGGCGCACGTCCCTTTGATCGGCGTAGAGGGCGAACCTGGGTATGGAAAAGGGTCACACGCAGGATTGAGGATGCCTGGCATTTGGCGAGCAATGACCGATCCCGCCCAGACCACAGCCCGTTTTGTAAGGCCATTTGTGAGTGCATAGTGGCGGTTGCATTTTGATGGAGGTGAAATGCTGGAGGCTCCTGCCTTGTACGATGTCAGTCAGTGCACGTTAAAGAATACGAGGTGATCGAAATTTCTGAAGCCCTCCACAACGAAGGGCCTCATAGTCATATTGTAGTCTTCATACGAAGAACCTTACAAATTAGTAATGATGTACTGCAAGGGTGAATTGACTCAACGCTTGGGGGGCTAAGACCACTGGTTCATGCAAAGTTTTTAAGCACCTCGTGGTACAAGCGCTTCACACTAAAAACAAGGAAGAGAGAGAGCCCTCCATCGCCACCATGAAACTGTCGCATGGCGTGTCTGTTTCCCAGAGTAGTTAATGTCGAATTGTTTTCTTTCATGCATTTTTAAAGGCTAATCTCCTTAAGCCGTGGGGCCGTACATGAATGTCTCTCTTGGTGCGTGACAGCCTAGTTCAATGACTCGCTGAGCATACACGGACGGACGGACGGACACACAAACAGACAGACGGACTGACAGACACACAGACAAGAAGGCAAACAGACGGACAGATAGATGAACATAGAGACGGATGGACGGACGGAGGAAGGATTCACGGTTTACTAATAAAACCCTCCGAAGCCTCGCCCCAATTCATCATTCTCTCCGTGGATATGCTGTAATTTTTTTCCTGTTATGTACGAAATACCCCGGTATTCGTGGTCGCATGCACTAATTCCTTAAGGGAAAAGCCTTTTGCCCCGTTTGCGGTGAACAGCTGATCAAAACTACTCGATGTACTCGGACGAAAATTCAGCGTCTCCGCGAAAACTCCCGCATATCGATGCCAAGTGGCCTTCCAGAAGAGAACTGCGACACGCCCCCGTCGTTGACCGAGTCTCTCAGCCCCTCTCTTAAGATGCAGATCGGGTAGGCAAAGAAAAACGCTCTCCGAATACCTTAGAATTAACCAGAGAAGAGAGACACAAAAGTGCGATAAAACCTGGGTGCCCCTTCTTGGAAATTCATTCATTCCTCTGCGACTTCTTATGGGCGCGGCTTCGTGCGCCACAAACTCCGCAAGTGGAGTAACGGTACACACACAGGGTACCATGTGTCGGCTAAAACTGCTTGCTTCTTTCTTTCTTTCATTCTTTCTTTCTTTCATTCTTTCTTTCTGTTTTTCTTTCTTTCTTTGCGAGCGACGAGGAAAGAGCGAGATAAGCAATGCGGCTTGACCATTGATGTTGTTCCTTTCGAAGTGGCGAACCACGAGGAGTCAAGCATAGAGAAGTACTCACGGCAGCAACAGCCCTGCTCTTCAGGCCCACTCAACGCTACACTTACGGCTACAAACTGTACTGCTCCACGGCGGAGAGGAAATGGGCGGGGTACGACGACAACGGCACTTCCGCCCGCAGGCCGACCGTTCGAACGGGTCAAAGTTCATCTGCGCTGAAGATAGAGACCGCGAACGAGCGCACGCAAGTGTACACGCGCGCGTGCTGTATGTAGCCGCCCAATTTCGGGTCGAGATATCTGTCCCGTCGGCGGCGTCGGTTCGCGTGCTCGCTTTTAAGAGGGCAGTGAGTAACAACTTTATTAATCGAAGGGGTGAGGGGTAAAGGAGGCTAAGCCACGAAGGCTGCCAGGCTGTGCTTCTCGATGACTTCTTCCGCTCGTTTCAGGACCCGTGTCTGGATGTCTATGTCGTTGCTGGAGAGAAGGGCCTCCCATTGTCCCTCGGTGGGGGGTGAGCAAAGGAGGTCGGCGGGCGGGGGATCCTCCGGGCAGCCCCAGAGGATGTGGTTCAACGAGGCAACGTTGCCGCACAGGCAGCAGCGTGGATCAATGGCACCTGGGTGCATGTATGAAAACACGAGGGGGCACGGGAAGGTGCGGGTCTGTAGGCGACGCCAGGCGATCTCGGACCGCTTGGGAAGGCTGCTGTGAGGATGTGAATAGAAATATCAACACTGCCGCCTTCCCAGCGGGAGGTGCGATCTGCCCGCCCCGACCTGAGCTGCCCGACGACTTATTTCAGCGAGCATAAGGGCCACGGCCTCGTGTGATGTTCAATGGCCGGCCACTCTTCGGCACTAAAGGGCTCACTACTCGCGAGCGCGCACTTCAAAGGTGCGCGCCTTGTCATCGACCGTCAGTATAGGCGTATCCATGCGTGGTTAAGCGCTGTAAGCAGTGCATACCATCGGCGTAATAACGGTGCCACATATTTCGTGATTAACGGTTCTGATGATTTAAAGGGAAAGAGTTACACGCACATAACGAGCGATGACGTGGAGCGAAGAATTTCTCCATAGTCACAGCGCGCGGAAAAGAACTGACGGGACATCCTCCGCGTTATTTTCTGAGTACACGTTGTCTAGAGTGCTGCTATGTGTACAACGTAGTTCGTTTTGTCGTTACTGTGATGATCTATCTAGACTGGTTGAACTAGCCTGGATATGCGCTGTTGCGTAGCTTATGTTTATCAGCTCGCGACTGCTTCTGCGCAGAGCTGATAAGACGAGCGGACAGGACGACGGTGAGTTAAACAAGGTTTATGTACAGCATATATACAGAGGCGTTACAATTTCGGCACTGGGGCCGACAGAGACTCGAAGAGCCGAGCTCTCCTCTCTAACACATAGGTCAGCCCTTCGCCTAAGACCGCTGACTCACACACATGTCGGCTCTCCGACACGGGGCCTCCTCTCACTCACATAGGACCGCCGATCGCGACGCGCCGCAGGCCTTCTTTTATTTACACCGGGTCCAACCAAAACGTCCAATCAGAAGCGCCGCTGGTCGTCAGGGCAGATTCCTCCAATGGGGGGTCGCCGCGCCATGCGTCAGACCACCAGACACGAGAACGCCGGCTCGCTGTCACGTGCGGAGCTGACTCAATGCACGTGGGCCAGAGAAGCGCCGCGCGTGTTCACGCCGTTCGCGCCAGGCCGACTGCGGGCTGGCCTTGACCCAGATTGCCTTTTTCAGAGGCACGGACGTTTGACGAGGACTCGCTGGCATAACAGCACCCCCGCCGCCAGACAATGCACCGGAAAGACGAGCTGCTTCCACGGGGCTCGGATGTCAGGTGCGCTCGTTCGCCAGGTCCCTCCAGGTTCGCCGCCAGGGCCATGGGGAGAATACAGCTCCAGACTGTTCCGGGAATACAGCCCATTCTTGACGACGGATCCCAGCTCCACTGGCTTGTCGCCACAACTTGTCGACCAGCTTCAATCGTCTCTTCTGACCATCTTCGGCTTCAGCACTTGTCGATGGTTCTGCAACTTGCTAAGAACGGTTCGACAACAGACAACACACGACACAAGCAAGTGCCCTCGGTCACCCGACAGAACACCAGACAAAATATAGTACAACATATACCTATCTACGTGTTTATCGGAATTTTGTTCCCTCTACATCAAGAGGCACATGTGGGACAAAAGACCCTTAAAATGACAACTCACTTTTTTTTCCCACGTACAACAACGTAACGAATTAGAATACCACATAAAGTTGGCCCCTTGAGATCACATTGAACGAGAGCGCTCAGCCCAGGTCGTGATGAGGTCAAAATTTTGCCCCGAATCACCAGCCAGAAACCGAAAGGTTGAGAAGGTACTAGCTAGAACGCACTGCTCAATGCACCTGCATTAGCGTTTAGCTTTCCCCTTTTTTTTTAGCGCACGTCAAAGTTGCGCTGTGGAACAACATGCTCCACCTTAGTAACTGGCCACCTTTAGGCGACGATACCTATGCGGCACCAAGAGCGGCTCACACTTACGACGTTGCACAGGGGAACAACGATACGGCTTGCTACGGATTGACTCCTCACCGCTTAGCTCGATATCGTGTTCGATCACCCTCGTGTTTCCGGGGCGGTGCGAAAACACGTCTTCAAACTCGGAACCAATCTTTCTGAGGTCCTCGTTCTCAGGTCCTCCTTCACTTAAGCTAGGCTCTAGGTTTATCTGCTCCCGGATTACTTTCGATCCCCCTTCGGTTACCTCACTAGAACTCAAATTTTCTGCTTCCTCTTCCACTGAAGCATTCAACAGCAGATTTACGACCGCTTGATGTTGAACGTATGGTTTCATCAAGTTGTAAATTTTGTCCGGCCGCCTTCCTAATTTCACTTCATAATTTGAATCGCAAGGCTTCGATAATACGTTGGCGGGCCCTTCCCAATCAACCTCAAGCTTGTTCCCCTTGGATGGCTGCAGCCGCATTACCTGATTATCAACTTCAAAAGCGCGCTTCTTCCCCGATTTCTCGTAGTGCTCCTTCGACAGCACTTTTGCCGCGTTTTTCTGGCTTTCCACTAGCGCTTCAACTTGGCTTTCCACTAGCGCTTCAATTTGGCTTTCCACTAGCGCTTCAATCGAGAGATCCTCACGCTGCTCTCGAATGAGCGTCTCTCGATCAACTCTCGGCAGCTCGCTCCAACTTTCCGCTACAGGCGAGAGCGTTGCAACCCTCTCGCTCTGACTCAATGGCGCCACGTCGTCTCCCCCAGCGCATACCGCGCCGGCCGTGTCGGCGACGGGCCGCTCGCGTGACTGCTCACATGACTCATGCGGAAACTTTCCTTTCTGGGGTTCCGTCGACCCGCCGACAAGGTCACTTGAGAGTTCACCGCATGGAACCAGGTCCAGCTTCCGCGAAAGCTTTCGCGCTTGCGATCGCGTGAGAGCCATGCACGCTAAGTTGGGGAAGAATGATTTGCCCTGCTCTTTGAGAAGCTGCTCCGAGTTGTTGGAGAAAAGATAAGAAAACGATCGGGAAGCGCGGCAGACAGCCGCTTCGGTGCGAAGCTTACCGAACGGGCCTTCAATGACAACCGTGGCGATTGGTAAGCAAGCACTCTGCTCCTCGGCGACTTGCCTGATCCACGCGCATTCTCCTGTAAAGTCGTCCGGAGACACCAATGAAGGATGGACAACATCCATGGTTGCCGCGGAGTCTCTAAGTGCTCGACACGCTTTCCCATTCACACTAATTTCTTGGATATACGGCTCCAACAACCGCATGTTCTTTTCCGATTCTCTAATTGTTGCAAAAGCAAACTTTTGCTTACAGTTTATCGCGATGTGCCCTTCCTTTTTGCAGTTGTAGCAGATTAGTGGCTTCCGTGATTCAAACGCCCGTGTGGTATCAGTGCGTTGTTTAGAAACCTCACTCGATTTTTCCGCTTCTGTTTTCCCTTCCTCTACAGTGTCCTTCGTAAGAGACGGGTCCTTTTTGAAATTACGGTGCGGAGCGGGTTTCCGTTGATCAGGTTTCTTTGAAAAGCCCTCTTTTCTTTCATCCTTTTCAACGCGCACTGCCCTGCTATGCAACTTTCGGCGAGTATAATACTCCTCAGCTAACTCTGCTGCCTTGTTTAGCTGTACTTCACCAAGTTTGTCCTGCAGCCAAAGTTTGACGTCCTCCTCGATGCAGCGGTAGAATTGCTCCAATGCAACGCATTCCACCACTTTATCGCGGTCGTCATAAACACCTTCGCCCTTGAGCCATTCAATCAAATCGGCTTTAAGACGGAACGCGAAGTCAACGTGTGACTCATTCCCCTTTTTAGCATACCGGAACCTTTGCCTGAAAGCCTCGGGTGACAACTTATAACGTCTCAAGAGCACTTCCTTAACCTCGTCATAGCTCTCAAACGCTTCCCTCGACAAGCAAGTTATCGCGTCGGACACTTCGCCGGGAAGAAGAGCTAGCAGGTTCCGCGCCCAAAGAGACTGCTCCAAAGCATTTCGCTCACAGACGTGTTCAAACTTGACGAGATACTTCGCCATGTCCTCGCCTACTACGAACGGTGGCAGTTGATCCCGAATTCTAATACCGCTGACCTGAATCGTCGGAGAAGCTGCGCTAGGCGCCTGCGAACACTGTAGGATTGCCAATTCTATTCGTTTCATCTCGAGGCGCTCCTGTCTCTCGGCCTCCCCGCGACGTTCGCGCCTTTCAGCTTCTTCACGTTCGCGAGCTTCGCGCCTTTCAGCCTCTTCGCGAGCTTCGCGCCTTTCAGCCTCTTCGCGAGCTTCGCGCCTTTCAGCTTCTTCACGTTCGCGAGCTTCTCGCCTTTCAGCCTCTTCACGTTCGCGAGCTTCTCGCCTTTCTTCACGTTCGCGAGCTTCTCGCTTTTCAGCCTCCTCGCGTTCGCGAGCTTCTCGCCTTTCAGCCTCCTCACGGCGTGCTTTAATATCCACCCAGGCCTCATCGACTTCCTCAGCCGACACTCCCTCATCCTTCATGATCTCAAGGATCGCTTGCTTTCGTTTCGCACGGCCTAAAGTAATGCCGAGTTCCTCACAAATTTCGATGAGTTCCTTCACTTTAAGGTTCTCCATCGTTCACACTAGCCTCTTGCTGTTTGCCCCTGTTAACAATTTACTTGCCGTACCCACTATAAGCCTACTAGCACGACGCGCAAGCAATATTTCACACTCCCGTGTTTACCCCCTCCGCATTAACTTCGGTTTCAAAGCACTTCGACTTTGCTTGAAACGATCAAAGCTCACTACAATGCTGATATTGATTGATATGTGGGGTTTAACGTCCCAAAACCACCATTTGATTATGAGAGACGCCGTAGTGGAGGGCTCCGGAAATTTTGACCACCTGGGGTTCTTTAACGTGCACCCAAATCTGAGTACACGGGCCTACAACATTTCCGCCTCCATCGGAAATGCAGCCGCCACAGCCGGGATACGAACCCGCGACCTGCGGGTCAGCAGCCGAGTACCTTAGCCACTAGACCACCGTGGCGGGGCAGCTCACTACAATGCTTCACACAGCCCTTCTCTAAACTACTACAACCTGAGCTAGAGTAGTCTGGTGAACTGAGGGGAAAACATCAGGCACTCACCGCATCGATGTCGCTGACGCCGGTCGATCCCGCAGCTGCCAACCACTGTTGCGTAGCTTATGTTTATCAGCTCGCGACTGCTTCTGCGCAGAGCTGATAAGACGAGCGGACGAGACGACGGTGAGTTAAACAAGGTTTATGTACAGCATATATACAGAGGCGTTACAATTTCGGCACTGGGGCCGACAGAGACTCGAAGAGCCGAGCTCTCCTCTCTAACACATAGGTCAGCCCTTCGCCTAAGACCGCTGACTCACACACATGTCGGCTCTCCGACACGGGGCCTCCTCTCACTCACATAGGACCACCGATCGCGACGCGCCGCAGGGCTTCTTTTATTTACACCGGGTCCAACCAAAATGTCCAATCAGAAGCGCCGCTGGTCGCCAGGGCAGATTCCTCCAATGGGGGGGTCGCCGCGCCAAGCGTCAGACCACCAGACACGAGAACGCCGGCTCGCTGTCACGTGCGGAGCTGACTCAATGCACGTGGGCCAGAGAAGCGCCGCGCGTGTTCACGCCGTTCGCACCAGGCCGACTGCGGGCTGGCCTTGACCCAGATTGCCTTTTTCAGAGGCACGGACGTTTGACGAGGACTCGCTGGCATAACAGCGCCAAGACGTCTCTTTACCCGGTATAAGCATATATGTGACCGGAGTACTTTCGAACATGCTTGCACACCGGAAGCCTTCTTTATCGTGAACCACACTTGAGCATTACGCTTAAGTCAAAATGCCTCAAGACGCTGCCTTTCTGGAAGATGCGACAGCGACTCAGCTTCCTCAAATTGCCGGAACAGTTGACATATCAACCGCACGTGCTGTCAAGGGCCACAATGGGGGATATGTGTGAGACCGCACTGCTCCACATCTTTCCGAAACTTTGGGAGGTCATCTTCACTCCTCTTGGCGAATACCATATTCAAAAAAAAGAAAGAAAAGAAAGAGGAAACGAAAGCATCACCACGTACTGCCTCCACTAACGCGATAAAGGGGCACCTGCCAGAATCAAACAGAGAACGTCCTAAATCCCACTTGCAGCATCTGATATCACGTGGCTGGTTATCGATCCCCATATTTCACTGGGCACCCGCAAAGTGGCATCCGGCATTCCCTTACACGTCGCTCTCTCTGTCTCGCTTTTTACGGCTTCTGCAGCTGCATTCGTGCCGGACGTAGACATGCTGGTATAGGAAAAAACGGCGTGCGCAACAGTGTCGCCTTTATCAGCAGCGTTACCGCAAACGTACACAACGCAAAGTGCACGGCGAGCACGACTTCTCTGTCGCTGCGCGCACGCAACGTAGAAAGGACTTGGCACGTTTCCCCACCGAACGTCGGCGCGAGATCTCTTCGATCGACCACCGGGGCAATCAATTTGTCCAGAGACGCAAATGCACTTATGTATACGGCGCGTGCATTCGTCACCATGATTCTTTTTCGCGAACGTTCGAAATAAAAGGGTCGCGCCGATCGCTGGACGTGACGCGGGGAGACGGCGCTTTCGGTACCAGGCGGGGAGACGCCATTGACGGAGCGGAAACGAAATTCCGGGTGTCGCGCTTAGGACCCTTATCATCTGTAGAACAGGATCGCTATCGACGAAACGGCCCTCATCATAATTTGACTGGATCCGTTTACTGGGACCTCGCCAGTTCACTTATTCAGTCTACTCGCGTATATGTTTCATGTACTCATTGCTCGTGGGAAAAACACTGCCTGCGCGTTAGCATTGAGAGGGCTGGATACACCCAACATTGTGTCGTGGCGATGCGAAGCACTTGGTATGCTGCCGGCGATGCTCAGACTTCGAGAGCTCCGGTGATACAAGCGGGGTATATAGGATAGTGCACCATCAACTCATTTGGCAAGTTTATTTCTTACAGAGAAAGTCATGTCCTCATATCTTCTGATGAATGTAGCATGCATGTAAATATCGTAACATGGTGTTGCCGACAGTATCACATTATCTGTAGAGAAATAGAGCAAGGGCATCTAGCGCTAGAACTACTCGTAATAAAGATAGTAGGGAAGGTTGCAGACCAGTAGAGTACGAATCATGTCATGTACGGTATAACCGTACGAATCAATATCTCAAAGCAGAACGAAGGTAAAGTGTCGTCAATTCTGCCGATATCGCTGAATTGCGTTCCACGTTCAAGAACTGGGTCTTCCGAAAAAGAAAAAAAAACATGTGCCGCGCATGCGCATCCACGGCAACGATTGTGTCTGCGAAGTACTAAAGCGATGAAGCAAGAAAATCGAGAAATATGCGGCGTTCAAAGCCGCTCCTTTTATTAACACGGTTAACGTCAAAAGTGTCACGCTTCCACACAAATGACCGAGGCTCCTTGAGCCTATAACACAATACAGCCATCATAGCGTCACGTAAAATGCAAACTTAATTATACAAAGCGCGATATGGCAAAATCAAACCATCACGTCGAGCTTCTGCTCCGATTCAGGGCCAGGCAGGGAATCACAGTTGCTTTGCGAAGAGCATATTCGTTGAAGAGACGCTAAATTGCTTACTCATACAAATATGTTATTGCAATACTTGATTTGCTGATGTGCGGCAATATTCCTGAATATTTCCGGAATGTAAGCGTCTTGGATGACACACGTCACAGTATCCAGTGCACAAGTAAAATGTACGACAACGGCCTCTGAGGGCGGAGGAGGAAAAGCTGTGAATAGGAGGACAGCGAGGTCAGGTAGCCCTTAAATTGGCTACACTTGGCCCCTACTTCCCCGCCCCCAGCGCTGGGTAGCAAACCAGATGCCAATATTTGGTTGACCTCCCGGCCTTTCCTCTCTCTCTCTCTCTCTCTCTCTCTACACTTGGCATTCTAAGGCGGGTGAAAAAAATAAAAAAAATGGGGAGGAGTTGTTTGTAAAAAAAAAACAGAGTAAGTGAAAAAGAAACATTCCTCGCTAAAAGGCAAAGTGATCGAGAAAGCATTGGTATAATTAATTAGTTACCTGGGACTTAATATCCCAAAACCACGATATGATTATGAAGGCTCCTTGAATTTCGACAACCTGGGGTTGTCCAACGCGCACCTAAATCTATAAGCACACGGGCCTACAACATTTCCGCCTCCATCGGAAATGCAGCCACCGCGGCCGGGATTCAAACCCACGAGAAAGAACATTGTGTTCAGTCAAACAATAAAACAAAGTCGCCACCATATACCGCAGTGCCCGCAGACAACCGTAAAGTAAAGCTTACAATGACTCACACATAGTGCCTTTGCCTCATTTTTTTTTGTCATCGCGGCCGCCTTGTGGTTATACCGAATGAAGGGGATCAGTTAATTATTCGCGACGCTTACGCTATCTGACCGCGTCCACGCAACTTCCTCACTTAATTCCAACAGTCTCAATTTTCCTGGAGTCCGCCACGTATCTCTCAGCAGCCTTTGACTGGTCGGTGTTCACTAATCTGTCTGCTTATCTCTCGCATGACGGATGAATTGTTCGGCGCAAGCCGGCATGTAAGTCCGACTCTCACACCGAAATCGCTCTTTTTGTCGGCTATACAGTTCCCGAACGTTCCGTTGTTCTAGCAACGCGAGCCGACTGGGAGAGCTCGACCGAGAAAAACAAGGATCTCGCCACATTTAAGCGATAACGCGATGCCAGTCGCGCTGATTAATGGTTCCCCATCTCCTTAGCTCAGATAAGCGCGAGAATGAGGTAATGCATGCCGCAACAAACGAAACGTGAGAAGGCTCAGAGTCACGTCGGCAAATGGCAAAATGCGGGCATTTGCATTACTGCTTTCTTATTTGTTGATTCATTTATTTTTTCGGTTCCACCTATATCCCCACATGAGCAAAATCCAGAGGCAGCAGAGCAGAGTCGTTTGTTGATACGCTCAGATCAAACACCCGCGCTCGTTAGCTGTGTCCTTATGCAACGCCTCTGCAATATATTGATTCGTTTAGTAATGTGTTTATTAAGTTGTGGCTTACTGGTAGGCTTGAAGGGGTCGTGCACCAGAGGTTTATCTCGCTAGCCGAACGTCCTCTTCTCTAATTTGCCTGTTCCCCGCTACCCAGAGGCTCATATCCATATCACATATGCATAACAATATGTAACGTAAACATTGACTTCAATCGGCTAATGAACACCGCGTAAGTAACACTAGTGTACGGTCCTCCCGACTGGAACAGGTGCCATACTATGCACATGCGTGCAAGTGGTTCATAGGCATATTCTTGCATTCAGGTTTTGCGAAAATCGGTGTCTAACTTGATACTGATCATTGTGTCATAAAAGGCAACGGCAAACACGCGTACCGATTAAGTTTATTTACTTTGAAAGTGCGGAAAATTTCCATGGTATGAAGAGTGTCTACAGGATGTAAGAGATAAACGGAGGCAGAGAAAGGCAGGGTGGTCAACCAGGTTGTAACCGATTCGCTACCCTACAGTGGGGGAGAAAAATAATAGAAAGAGAAGGAGGAGAGAACGAGCGATACGCAGAACCACATAGATTTCTGCCTAAAGTTCAGGGCGTCAAATGAACGTGCACGAAGTTTGTTTGGCATTTGTATTCACATTCACAGGGTCACAAGAGTGTTACGGGAAGGTTGTACCCACAGCTCTGCTCTGGTGTGAGAAAAAATGTAGAGCAGATTAGCTCTCAAGGCTACGTGTTTGGTACCTGTGCCTTTCCAGTTGCAGTCTTGCTCATACCGAAAATTCTATCACATAGATCATGTAGAGACTCGACTTTCTCAAGTGCGTATTCGTATTCGTGTAATCTCATTCTTCAACTCCTGAGTAGATGTAACGAAAACAACCCATCTAACAGAGCGCACGGACAACAATAATTACTATGTAATTTGTATTGGCGCCTTCACGAGCCATGATTATGAAGAATCAACCTATTCAGAAGACAAAATCAGGCCAACATATAAACTGCATCATTTTTCATGTGCACGTGACTGTGTCTTTTGTGCGCTACAGCAACAATATCGTAAATACCAGGAAACATGCTCACTTTACGACGTTTTCCTTTTTTTTCCCTCACACGCGATAGAGATCCCTTCCACACTCCGAAGAACGTTAGGTGGAGGCCTCACTTCGATGGTGGCGAGATCTATGGAAGCCGCGAAGTGTACTGTGCGACATCATCGCACGCTAAGTAAAACCACACTGTCGAAATTTCAACAGCCCTACAGTATAGCATGCCTCATAATCAAATCGCGGTTGTCGAGCGTCAACACCTCCCCCCACACTCCTGGACTGCATAAAATATCAATAAAAACTTCAAGCTTATTGTTCATTTCAGGCATTTTTTGCATTGTTTCCAGTGCTCGCGAATTGTGCACAACGCTTGTTCACTAAATTGCTATTATAATGCATGCTAGTTCACTTACGCGTCCCCGTAAATCGCACTGTTCGTCTCAACTCGTGTTAATCTAATCCTCCTATTTGGAATTAAAACTCGTCGCCAGTTTAGAATATTACGAGGTTTAAGAGCTGCACAGCTGCTTACCTCAAGTCGGCAAACATTACGCTCTTTCGCCTCGCAATAAACAAAGCCTGCTTCTGCAGCGAACTCGCCTCCTGGAAACGCCTCTCGTTAGGCCAGCGCAGCGGGACGTTAATCGTAATTGATGGCAGGCGACAACGCGGTACCCCTCAACGGCCACGCCGAAAATACAACACTCCAGTGTCATTACAGCGCGAGGCCTTCATCATTACGCTCCTTAACTTAACGTGACCAAGGCTGGCGGGCACACATCGTCGGAGGCCACGCACGTCTCTTACGTGATTATTATTCGCGGGTGGGGAAGAGCATGCTCAGTTGACGGTCACTTTTAATTGGGGCCTACGCGCGAATGCGCCGCAGCGTGTCAGACAAAGTTGGCGAGCTTTTCTTTTATTCCGCACGTCGCGCACCTCAACTAAAGCCTCGGATGAAGTGCTGACAAAAACCCTCCAAGACGTCCGGCCGATCAGACACACGCGACTGCGCACGGCGCGTCCTTCGTCACTCGCGATGTCGCATACCTGCCACAGCTTTGCGCGGGGCGCGTGCCAAAGCAAACACAGCTCGCGTGTTGAGGCGGTTCCACAGACTTCGGGGCCGACGGTGGCAACAAAGCCGGCCATTATGTGAGCGGTCTGGCGCGAGCGGCCCGTACTACATCGTTGCTTGCGGAACGTCGCACATGCACGCCTGAAAGGCACGCGTATAAGGTTGAGAATGTGCGAAAACGAAACGCGCTGTCGCATGCGAACTTCAATGAAACTGCGGCGAGGCGTACCAAGGTTAATTGCATTAAGTGTGCCGCTCGTAATGAGAACCGGGTCTCTTAGTCTCGAAGGCCACGACGGGAAAGTTGCGAACGACGCAACAGCTGCACCCGTGTTTTCTCGACTGGTCCTCTATACATGTCTGCATTCATGGCACAAAAGCGTTGCACTCAAACGGCAGAAAGTTTGGATAACCAGATTTCCATATATGTATTACAACGACCCCTTGCTATGGCGGATCAAAGCAAGATTTTCGACACACACACACACACACACACACACACACACACACACACACACACACACACAAAATATTCTACATATTAAAGCCTATCGCGATGATTCAGTCCTAGTAAACAACGAAGTGGCACGTAGTTAGAAAATAGATATCAAATAGGAGAACCGTGTGCTGCAAAAGCAACTGCAAATCATGAAAATGTGGAGGCATTACTGTTGTGTCCAACTGTAGGCTTCTCTCTACCATTTACTCAACCTTGAGCTATTTTGATGCGCCCGTGATTACAGAGCGCGGCATGCTCATAGACGCGTTTCTATAATGGTTCCAAAAAACGTAAGCACCATTCCTTTCTCACTTGTGTTCACCCCCCCCCCCCTTTTTTTAGTTATGTGACGTTCAAAACGTGCCGGTATTCTAAATGGCGCAGAATTTATTTTCCACACAAACACACACAAAATGCTTAATATTAGAAAGCATTAGATATTTCGCACGCAAAATATAGCCGTTTGCCATAAGAGGAATCAATAAAAAGCAATGACGAGTGTCAGTCACATAAGAACACCAAAGTCCACTCATAGTAAAATATTGTCAGATGGTTTGTGTTCTGCATTCGCTTCCGAAATACAGGCATTTTCTTTTCGCAATCTTAACAAGGTGGGAGTATTAATAGAATCCCCTTAACCACGTTACGATGGTGAAAAACACCTTGCGCAAATGTCGATAATCTGCAGCAGGATAAATATTGAATTAGGACATAAGATGAATCTTCAGTGCTTGATGGACACAAGTCTCATTACGGTCGTGGTGTATCTTTCAACATTATCGATGTCACAATTTATTTTTCTTGCGATAAGATTTATATGAACACTCTCGGCTGGATTGACGGCGACATTGACGTCACCGTCAATCACCGTATATATATATATATATATATATATATATATATATATATATATATATATATATATATATATATATATATATATATATATACGTGTGTGTGAGTGTGTGTGTGAAAATGCAAGAAAAATAATCCACAAAAAGGCTCCGGCCTTTTCTGGATTATTGAATCAACGTGGTACCTCTGAAGTATGTGTGCAAGGCATTACCCACTGAGCTGCGAAGAAGCACTGCCTTCAACGTTCAAACGGTAAGCTATTTATATCTACCACTTACGGCTAGTGACAGGCATCTCGGGGGGAAATATCGTGTTTTCAGCATTACCAGCAACATGGCGCAATGAGCACGCTTCGCCGCATCATGACGACGCGGCGGCGCGCGTTTTTATGTCCCACGCGTACATTGCTCCGCGGAGCGGAGGGGGGTGGACGCTCACTCGCGCGCCCTTATCTCACGGTGGGGAGGATCATACGTCTTGGCTGGCCTTCGGCTTTCACCGGAACAATTCTGTTGTAGTTACCGCATGCCACAAAGGTCACTGCAATCGTCGCACAGTCTCCGTTTGCGAAAAGAGCGCGCTTTTCAGACACAACGAAGTAACAACTGAGACGTTTCCTTGCTTTCATCTGTACCTGTGAGTACGTTTCGCGCGTCATTTAAGCGTGAAAAACGCGGGACACATTTCGATCTGCTTGGCAATCTGCGCATGACCTTCCGATTTGTTGCTGTCGCGTTCATTGCTTCGCATTTGCGGCAATACTGTGACTTTTTTTTCGAATGCTCTAAGGGTCCCTAGGGTAAAACTGTAACCGTCCCCGCGAAGGTTTGAAAGCTGCAGCAGTTTACACCATCCAATTAGGATCATTAATGACACATGCTCTAATGAAAGCAGAACATAATGGCTATTTTATATAGCCATTTAACAGCGCAAACTTAGCGTCATAAAACTCAAGCTGACACGAATAATCCTAAAAAACTGCTATCCTACAAAAGGTAATGACAAACAGCTGATCATGCTATATGCCTGCGCGTTATATAGCTCATCCTATACTCACGCGCAGAGGACCTCAAATATTATGCCTGTCGTCTATTCATAGCACTACGCACAAGTCGGCAACGTCCAAAACAGTTACCCTAGATTTTACACACAAATATTATCTATTATTGAATAACTTCCGAAACATAGACGACGGATGACGAGTTGTTTAAGGTAGCAGAAAACTTTTGTCGCCGCCAGTGCTATTTCTAGGTTACTGCATAGCCCCCCAATACAAATAAAATACGGCCGTCCATGAAAAAGAAACGAAAGTAGCAGTTCGGAAGTCGCAAGTAGAATATAAAGCTCAACCCAATAATTGATCGATGCGTTTTTCATCGAAGGGCTACATCAGACAGAACTGCATTAACTCCTGCTAGTAGCAATAATAAATTCACGCAAAACACGAGTTACAACCGTTCGCAAACTCAGGCGGACAGGAAGAGAAGGTGCGCCAACAGTAAATTAACAGTGGGGCGTGCTAATTACAAGAGCTTCCCATTTTCTTTATATTGCAGGCACGCACGTCTCCGATAATAAAGAAACCTAACGAGCCTTCTGTAATTATAACGTCAAGAACTAGCTCGTGCTTCCGAGCGGAGCTATAGCTAATAGAAAACTTACGCTTAAAGTGGGCATGAAAATAAAGAAAGATAAAAAACGGTGGAAATGCTTGCAGAGTTGACGTGTATATTTCGGTGCCGGAGGCAATATAAATACGCTAGCGATTCTTGGCTCACAGAACAAAAGAAAAGAAAGAAAGAAAGGAAGAAAGAAAGAAAAAGAGAAAGAAATAAAAAAAGAAAGACAGAAAGAAAGAGAGAAAGAAAGAAAGAAGAGAAAAAAGAAAAACCCTGTGAGGCGATGACAAAGGACACTCCATCCATGGCAGCGTGCTGTCGAAACGGCTTGTTCACGAACAGAGCCCTGTCGCAACAGGTGTTTAGACCTCTTTTATTCTTTAAGAGAGAAATATGCATTAGTTGTGAAGCCGTGCGCGTTAAGCTAAAAAAAGAATAACAGGATATCGAGATGAGCTCCCAGACGAGATGAATGGTTAAAAATAGTTTACGGCTTGGGTCAGTTGCGCAAAGAAGCAGAGGGGGCGAGTATTAGCATTTCTTCTTCGCCGCAAAGAAGCGTCCGTTGGTGCGAGTCCTAAACGAGCTACTAAAGAAAAAAAAGCGTACTGCCGATAGCTCGCGTTTCCAGGCGAGCGAACAAGGCCTGCAGGTCAGCAAGTTTTTTTTATCGGGGAAACCCGCTCTCTGTGTACGACTGCCTGCGCACAACGGTGGAAAAAAAATAGTAAGAAAACGGAGTTAACCTCGTGACAAACACGTTAGCTGCGTTTTGTTGCATTGTAGATAGCTGGATTTTTAAAATCTTTTTTGTCTCCCTTGTCTCACCTTTTTCGTCGAGCTTGCTGCGGTAAAAACGTTCGCCGCTTCTTCAAGTCACGTTTCACAATGCCTTAGAGACCGCTTACGAGAGAATTAAAATACGAAGCACGAACTCAAGACGGGATAGAGAAGGGGGTTTGGAATACAGCAACGGCATCATCATAAGACGCGTGCTACGGCAGCTGCAGTCGTGGCCGAGTGGTTAAGGCGATGGACTAGAAATCCATTGGGGTCTCCCCGCACAGGTTCGAATCCTGTCGACTGCGCATAACGTCTTTTTTTCTTCGTTTTTTTAAATGTGCGCTCACACGTGCTCTAGAGTAGTCCATCACGAAGCGGCGCACACACAGCTGCAGTCGTGGCCGAGTGGTTAAGGCGATGGACTAGAAATCCATTGGGGTCTCCCCGCACAGGTTCGAATCCTGTCGACTGCGCATAACGTCTTTTTTTCTTCGTTTTTTTAAATGTGCGCTCACACGTGCTCTAGAGTAGTCATCACGAAGCGGCGCACACACAGCTGCAGTCGTGGCCGAGTGGTTAAGGCGATGGACTAGAAATCCATTGGGGTCTCCCCGCACAGGTTCGAATCCTGTCGACTGCGCATAACGTCCTTTTTTCTTCGTCCTTTTTTATAGTGCGCCTATCCATGCTCTTGACTAGTCATCACACCACAGCACGTAGCACAGCGGCAGTCGTGGCCGAGTGGTTAGGGCGATGGACCAGAAATCCATTGAGTCTCCCCGCACAGGTTCGAATCCTGTCGACTGCGCATAAGGTTTTTTTCTTCGTCCGATTTTTTTTAATGTGCGCCCATCCATGCTCTTGACTAGTAATCACACCGCGGCCCGTAGCACAGCGGCAGTCGTGGCCGAGTGGTTAAGGCGATGGGCTAGAAATCCATTGGGGTGTCCCCGGACAGGTTCGAATCTTGTCGACTGCGCATAACGTTTTTTTTTCTTCGTCCCTTTTTATGTGCGCCTACCCATGGCTCTTGACTAGTCATCACACCGCGGCACGTAGCACAGCTGGAGTCATGCCGAGTGGTTAAGGCGATGGACTAGAAATCCATTGGGGTCTCCCCGCACAGGTTCGAATCCTGTCGACTGCGGATACCGTTTTTTTGTTTTCTTCGTCCCTTTTTTTTAATGTGCGCCTATCCATGCTCTTGACTAGTCATCACACCGCGCGCGTAGCACAGCTGCAGTCGTGGCCGAGTGGTTAAGGCAATGGACTAGAAATCCATTTGCGTCTCCCCGCACAGGTTCGAATCCTGTCGACTGCGGATACCGTTTTGTTCTTTCTTCAACCCCTTTTTTTTCACTTTGCCCATCCATGCTCTTGACTAGTCATCACACCGCAGCACGTAGCACAGCGGCAGTCGTGGCCGAGTGGTTAGGGCGATGGACTAGAAATCCATTGAGTCTCCCCGCACAGGTTCGAATCCTGTCGACTGCGCATAAGGTTTTTTTCTTCGTCCGATTTTTTTTAATGTGCGCCCATCCATGCTCTTGACTAGTAATCACACCGCGGCCCGTAGCACAGCGGCAGTTGTGGCCGAGTGGTTAAGGCGATGGACTAGAAATCCATTGGGGTCTCCCCACACAGGTTCGAATCCTGTCGACTGCGGATACCGTTTTGTTCTTTCTTCGTCCCCCCTTTTTTAATGTGCGCCCATCCATGCTCTTGACTAGTCATCACACCGCGGCATGTAGCACAGCTGCAGTCGTGGCCGAGTGGTTAAGGCGATGGACAAGAAATCCATTGGGGTCTCCCCGCACAGGTTCGATCCTGTCGACTGCGGATACCGTTTTGTTCTTTCTTCGTCCCCCTTTTTTAATGTGCGCCCATCCATGCTCTTGACTAGTCATCACACCGCGGCATGTAGCACAGCTGCAGTCGTGGCCGAGTGGTTAAGGCGATGGACTAGAAATCCATTGGGGTCTCCCCGCACAGGTTCGAATCCTGTCGACTGCGGATACCGTTTTGTTCTTTCTTCGTCCCCCTTTTTTAATGTGCGCCCATCCATGCTCTTGACTAGTCATCACACCGCGGCATGTAGCACAGCTGCAGTCGTGGCCGAGTGGTTAAGGCGATGGACAAGAAATCCATTGGGGTCTCCCCGCACAGGTTCGAATCCTGTCGACTGCGGATACCGTTTTGTTCTTTCTTCGTCCCCCTTTTTTAATGTGCGCCCATCCATGCTCTTGACTAGTCCATCACACCGCGGCATGTAGCACAGCTGCAGTCGTGGCCGAGTGGTTAAGGCGATGGACTAGAAATCCATTGGGGTCTCCCCGCACAGGTTCGAATCCTGTCGACTGCGGATACCGTTTTGTTCTTTCTTCGTCCCCCTTCTTTAATGTGCGCCCATCCATGCTCTTGACTAGTCATCACACCGCGGCATGTAGCACAGCTGCAGTCGTGGCCGAGTGGTTAAGGCGATGGACTAGAAATCCATTGGGGTCTCCCCGCACAGGTTCGAATCCTGTCGACTGCGGATACCGTTTTGTTCTTTCTTCGTCCCCCTTCTTTAATGTGCGCCCATCCATGCTCTTGACTAGTCATCACACCGCGGCATGTAGCACAGCTGCAGTCGTGGCCGAGTGGTTAAGGCGATGGACTAGAAATCCAGTGGGGTCTCCCCGCACAGGTTCGAATCCTGTCGACTGCGCATAACGTCTTTTTTTCTTCGTCCTTTTTTTATAGTGCGCCTATCCATGCTCTTGACTAGTCATCACACCACAGCACGTAGCACAGCGGGCAGTCGTGGCCGAGTGGTTAGGGCGATGGACTAGAAATCCATTGAGTCTCCCCGCACAGGTTCGAATCCTGTCGACTGCGCATAAGGTTTTTTCTTCGTTCGATTTTTTTTAATGTGCGCCCATCCATGCTCTTGACTAGTCATCACACCGCGGCCGTAGCACAGCTGCAGTCGTGGCCGAGTGGTTAAGGCGATGGACTAGAAATCCATTGGGGGTCTCCCCGCACAGGTTCGAATACTGTCGACTGTGGATACCGTTTTGTTCTTTCATCGTCCCCCTTTTTTAATGTGCGCCCATCCATGCTCTTGACTAGTCATCACACCGTGGCATGTAGCACAGCTGCAGTCGTGGCCCGAGTGGTTAAGGCGATGGGACTAGAAATCCATTGGGGTCTCCCGCACAGGTTCGAATCCTGTCACTCGGATACCGTTTTGTTTCTTCTTCTTCGTCCCCCTTCTTTAATGTGCGCCCATCCATGCTCTTGACTAGTCATCACACCGCGGCATGTAGCACAGCTTGCAGTCCGTGGCCGAATGGTTAGGCGATGGGACTCAGAAATCCATTGGGGTCCTCCCGCACAGGTTCGAAATCCTGTCGACTGCGGATACCCGTTTTGTTCTTTCTTCGTCCCCCTTTTTTATTGTGCGCCCATCCTAGCTCTTGAACTGCTCATCAGCACCGCGGCATGTAGCACAGCTGCAGTCGTTGGCCGAGTGGTTTTAAGGACGATGGACTAGAAATTCATTGGGGTCTCCCCGCACAGGTTTCGAATCCTGTCGACTGCGCATAACGCTATCTGTTTTACTTCGTCCTTTTTTTTATGTGCGCCTATCCATGCTCTTGACTAGTCATCACACACAGCATCGTAGCACAGCTGCAGTCGTGGCCGAGTGGTTAGGGCGATGGACTAGAAATCCATTGAGTGTCCCCGCACAGGTTCGAATCCTGTCGACTGCGCATAAGGTTTTTTCTTCGTCCGATTTTTTTAATGTGCGCCCATCCATGCTCTTGACTAGTAATCACACCGCGGCCCGTAGCACAGCGGCAGTCGTGGCCGAGTGGTTAAGGCGATGGGCTAGAAATCCATTGGGGTCTCCCAGACAGGTTCGAATCCTGTCGACTGCGGATACCGTTTTGTTCTTTCTTCGTCCCCTTTTTTAATGTGCGCCCATCCATGCTCTTGACTAGTCATCACACCGCGGCACGTAGCACAGCTGCAGTCGTGGCCGAGTGGTTAAGGCGATGGACTAGAAATCCATTGGGTCTCCCCGCACAGGTTCGAATCCTGTCGACTGCGCATAACGTTTTTTTCTTCGTCCCTTTTTTAATGTGCGCCTACCCATGCTCTTGACTAGTCATCACACCGCGGCACGTAGCACAGCTGCAGTCGTGGCCGAGTGGTTAAGGCGATGGACTAGAAATCCATTGGGGTCTCCCCGCACAGGTTCGAATCCTGTCGACTGCGGATACCGTTTTTTTGTTTCTTCGTCCTTTTTTTTTAATGGCGCCTATCCATGCTCTTGACTAGTCATCACACGCGGCGCGTAGCACAGCTGCAGTCGTGGCCGAGTGGTTAAGGCAATGGACTAGAAATCCATTGGGGTCTCCCCGCACAGGTTCGAATCTGTCGACTGCGGATACCGTTTTGTTCTTTCTTCAACCCCTTTTTTTCACTTGTGCCCATCCATGCTCTTGACTAGTCATCACACCGCAGCACGTAGCACAGCGGCAGTCGTGGCCGAGTGGTTAAGGCGATGGACTAGAAATCCATTGAGTCTCCCCGCACAGGTTCGAATCCTGTCGACTGCGCATAAGGTTTTTTTCTTCGTCCGATTTTTTTAATGTGCGCCCATCCATGCTCTTGACTAGTAATCACACCGCGGCCGTAGCACAGCGGCAGTCGTGGCCGAGTGGTTAAGGCGATGGACTAGAAATCCATGGGGTCTCCCCGCACAGGTTCGAATCCTGTCGACTGCGGATACCGTTTTGTTCTTCTTCGTCCCCCTTTTTTAATGTGCGCCATCCATGCTCTTGACTAGTCATCACACCGCGGCATGTAGGACAGCTGCAGTCGTGGCCGAGTGGTTAAGGCGATGGACTAGAAATCCATTGGGGTCTCCCCGCACAGGTTCGAATCCTGTCGACTGCGGATACCGTTTTTGTTCTTTCTTCGTCCCCCTTTTTAATGTGCGCCCATCCATGCTCTTGACTAGTCATCACACCGCGGCATGTAGCACAGCTGCAGTCGTGGCCGAGTGGTTAAGGCGATGGACTAGAAATCCATTGGGGTCTCCCCGCACAGGTTCGAATCCTGTCGA